>JAUELF010161929.1:0-14786 GCA_031471495.1 Clinocardium nuttallii | reverse complement strand
CCTTTATGAAGTTGAAATAAGGATGACTTTAAAATACATATCCTTTATGAAGTTGAAATAAGGATGACTTTAAAATAGATATTCTTTATGAAGTTGAAATAAGGATGACTTTAAAATACATATCCTTTATGAAGTTGAAATAAGGCTGACTTTAAAATACATATCCTTTATGAAGTTGAAATAAGGCTGGCTTTAAAATACAAGCCCTTTATACAATTAAAATAAGGCTTTACAATTACATTGTACAGTCAAACGTGTGTATAAGCGGTCACCTCCGGTAAGCAGTCAACTTGTATTAAGCAGCTACTAACAGAATAATGCAAACGTCATTCTCTTCTTTATTCGACTTTAATTAAGCAGCAACCTGTGTTCAACGGCCACATTTTGACTCTCCCTAGGGTGGCTGCTTAAGACAAGTTTGACTGTGTTTCACGGCGTTATCTGGATAAATTACCAATACAACTGGTCAATTTATCCCGACACCAGCGATTCGCTCGTTGTGCTAACCCCAACATCCATAGCTCCAATGAGGTAAATTAATTAGTACCATTTGTTGTAATACAGTCAAACCTGTGTTTAAAGACCACCCATTAAAAATTAACAATATGGTCTTTATTCACAGGTGTTTCTAAATTACAGGGTCATTTTATCTATAAATAAAATGAATATTTGGGAAAATAAATTTATGGTCGCAATAGACAGGACATTGCTATTCCAAGGTGGTCTTTATCACAGGTTCGACTGTATTGAAGACATAGTTAAAACGAGTATAGTTGTTGCATCCACGAATAGTGAAGAATCGGATGAGTCTGTACATAGAATAAAGACTTGGTTCATGGTGTCACCTGTAAGGCTTGCTCTTTAAACCTTTTCCCACATGCAAAAACAAATATGTACAGGCGACTTTGAAAATATCCAGGCAAACTATGCAAAAATAATTCGATTTATTTTGTATACAGTTGAAAACATTGCTCATTATGAGCGTCAATAGGTGTCTGCATGTGGGAACAGATTTACATATTCACCAACATTTTAGATAAAAGGCCACTTGCCCATAATGCCCATAATGCATCTAAACTTTTCTGACACACGTGCAAGAAATGTATTTATAAAGGAGTCAACAAGTTTACGGCGTTTACCTAGCGTGATATATTGAGACGTAAGACCAAGGAACAAGCTGTGAGCATGGCGAAAATACTTGCACTAACTATGAACGTATGCTCAGCATAGTCGGTATAGTCGTAAACATTCACGGGTGACGTCATAAATTAAGAGAGATTTTTACGACATCATTTGGATCACGAGGTGTTGAATTGGTAATTTGCAAATATTTCTGACGCTACTTGTTCAAACAAGATAATCGTAAAGTGTACTATGTAAGCCATAATATAGCAGTACACAAACTCCTTTTGATTCCATAGTTTGGCCCTATGCGTTCTACGGGATTTCACACAAAGTTCTCTGTAGACATACTATGTTGTTTCCATCCTTCAAACAAGGAATAATAAAGCTACGCTTATGATAGAAATACTTGCGATAACTATAAACATAGACATAGTCTAGACATAGTCGTAAACATTCAATAAAGTGGTGACGTCATGAATTAAGAGGTTTTACGACATTATTTGTGTGAAATTGGTAATTTTTGATATTACTGCACCTTCTAAAAAAATTATGATCTTCCAGAAAAATATACGATTGGTCTTATTTATATTTAACATCAATTGTATTATATGCTTTATAACATGCAGCAGTATATATTTAACAAAGATACCAGTTGATTTCATATATTTCGGCCCTATACGGGTCATTATAAAAAACATGCACTTCTGTGTTATTTTGGTATAAAAACTCCTTGCCAATGAAATTCATTGCAAACAGGATGTGTTTGAATAATATACAATGTATTTTCTTCAACCTTATAGATAACTGTGCATATCTAATTGACATAACTGATTTATACAAGTTTTTCACATTTTTGACTGTTAATTTTCTTACATTCAATTATCCTTGTTTTGGTATTCCCTTAAAAATGGTGATATTGATATTTTACCCAATCCAAATTTTCTTTGCCCTATTAATTGTTAAATTTTCAGTTATATATCCTCAAATTCTTTGGCGATTTATCCTAAAATTGGCTTCAAAGACATGTTGACACGTGTTCATGTCTGTGGTGAAACCATATATGACTATGATGAATTAGAGTTGTCTTTCTTGCCATATTTTATTAAAAAAAGATTCTCCCATGACTCAATACCCTGTTCATGCCATGAGCAGAAATAAAATAGGAAAACATGCCCGGAATTGGCAAAAAAGTGGGATTAGAGTAGTATAAAAAATAATTGTCTTCGGTGTTCATCTGACTAGTTCTTAATACTAGAAGCTGGCAAATTATTTGTTAATTCATAATATTTCAACTCTTGTGTTTAACAGGAAGTACATTTAAAAATTAGACCGGGATCCTTTATTTATTTTTTAACGAAAATTTATGCACTGGTTTGTCTGTGGTTTAACTGTCTGTGGTGTTACATTTAGAACCTTCATTGGAGAAAAGTAACACAACATAATGAATTTGGTAACACCACAGAACAATTTGTTTAAGAAGTTCGAACGTTAAATTCCTGTATTTTGCGTTCAGAGTTTTATTATTGTTAGGAGACACTTTGATGGTTTGTCTTTTTTTTTTGTTCTATGTTTTGTTTTTTAAAAAAAAAAAATATTATATACGCTGGTGTCCATGGTGCAACACTTGTGTCCTTGTTGTTACCATTGTCTGTGGTGTTACAGCATATAAATTGGTGCACAACATTTGCTAAAAATGATTAATTTGACTACAAGAAGGACATGATCATAGAGATGTATCTCCTTTTTCCAAAGATTATCGTTACCTCTTTACTTCATTTTGTTTTACTATTCTGTCAATGTTGTAAGATATCACAAACTGACCCATATTAATTTCGACCCCTTTACTACATAAAAACCTCTAATCTGATTAACCAACACAATTCATTGCTTGTCTAGTTATGATCATCTTATTCATATAATGATATCCAGTGACTTGGAAGTATTACAAATATGATTGTATTTGATCAGTGTCTTATTATATGATAGTAACACCACAGGTAACAAAGTGTGTGCGGACCTTCAATGAAAAGTGTCAAACCACTTTTTTTATTGCATATTCACATATGTTGTTATAAATGTTGCAAAGTTATAATGTTGATGAAAGTTCTCCGGTAGAAACAAAAGATATTCATCAATCTTTGTTTTACAGAAAATCTTATATCACAATGTATATACATTTTGATAATGACCCACATATGATATTTTCTATTTCTGATTTCATCCCACTGCTGCAAGAACACCGATCATTCGTCCATATTGATTTGAAGTTTGCGCATAGGCCAACGTTTTGATAACCAAATGCTTTATTTTATATATACATATAATTGTTCGTGAAACTATGCATATATAATCTCAAGAGTTCCGCCTTTAAATGCATCATCAAAGGCAAACATTACACTGTAAGTCACTAATAAATGAAAGATTCCATCGAGACACAGGTGAAAGAAATTTTATGGATAATAAGATGATCTATCGTTTACGAATAAGAACGTAGGTATTCCGTACTGAACATTCTTTATGATAAAAAGTATGTATTCTCATGACGTCGTGTCGAAATTAAAGTTCGTATACCTGCGCTAGGTACATGTTACTGATGACGTTGTTTGAATCGATGTAACTTTTAACTGTGTGTTATGTGAATTTTCTAAATGTTTGTGTACATCATGTCAAGATATCAAAATAAATGAATATATAAATATCACCAACATGGTTAACAAAGCCTGTCTGTTATTACATTACTTTATCAAAGTAAAGTATTTGTTTATTTAAGTATCGCCCTGCAGGCGGACATTCGGCACCATTATTTAACTTTTTTGACGGCTTGCCAGCCGGTCATATCAGACTGGACCCCACTGTCGCCACTGTCGCCACTGTCACCACTTAAACCTTCGACCTACCGAAGTCGATATCCTACCCGGTAGATTTCTTGAACCGATACATATGCAAGATAAGTCGGGAAACAAACACAGAGACCCCGAATAAGATTTTTAACATTCTTTTTATTGGCCACTGGCTTGGAACCATCGTTTTTATCAAAACATACTTGTATCATTTCCGGAAACTTGTAGAAATGTTAAAGTAAGCACATACTAATAACATGGGGTCTTTTTTGTGATAATCAGGGAGTATTCTAGTCGTACCAACCTATATTTTTCGTGTGACTAAACCAAACCGTGTGTTGCCGGTACTCAGAAGCATCGTCTCAATGAGTTTGAATGTCAAATAAGGGTTGAGAAATTTGAGTTACTCACCTTATTTAGAGTCTGATAATGTTATTCAAAGCAAGGTGACTTACTGCATACTGGTAAAGTTCCATTCCATGTGCTGTCTTGTTGACAGTAGCGCTGTAAGTCACCAGAAACGTGCGAATAACCCGGATTACATGCGTGCATTATGATCTGTCTTGTGCCTGTTACAACTCCATTAGGTATCTCGTACCAGGTACAATTTACACCTGATTAAATATAAAGTAATTGCTCAGAAACATATAGATGCATAGGCGTCCTATGGCGGTATATATAGAGAGGCCATTACAAGGAATTTGGAAGGGGAATATTCAAAACTGCGCATATCACATCCTTCATCAACCTATCTACATGTATATACTTAATTGATTCATTGATTGATTCATTGGGGTTTTCAGTCATATCATGGCGGCCAGTGTACCTTATCATGTACATCCGGGCCTTTCTCAACCAATACTCCAGACAAGTATTTCCAAGCAACCGGCTGATGTTCCACGTAGAATTAAAGCCGTTTGTTATCAGACGCTTGCCTTATTGCCTTTTGTCAAACGTCGGAAATAATATTTTCCCAACTAGCAATACCTAGATTGATATTTCGCGTCGATACTGACTCAACTATCGGGGCTCGGCCTTTCTGCAGACATATAAGCCTGTTCTATTTATAAGTAAAATGATTGCAAAACAGTATCAACGTCTAGCAAGTATTTAAATTTATTTTATTATTTGAGTGTGTGGTTATAGTAAGCGAGTGTTTTTCTTTGATCCATTTTCCTTTCAATAAATGTTAAAACTAGTCTTGGCCTTACCCCTCCATACGTTGACAAGTACATTAACCTCTTGCGCACATTGGTTATTGGTGCTAATGCCCATGTTTGGACCCACTTTTATGATACAGTGCGGGGACGTAGGGTGCCAAAGTCTAAACTGTCCTGCTTCGTTATAGGCATATATTAGACCCGCGCTTTTATCAACCCCGTCCGTCATCGCAGCCCCGGTACCGTCAAACTGATACCCTTCATTGAAACCATCTGAAGGCGTTGACTGAATTGTGCATGAAATAGAAGTACTGTACTTATAAAATGTTACTATATATATATCAGAAAACATGGTCAAAGACTAGATTGAATTTCTGTTTCGACGCATTAACTAATTTAAAGTGTCTGTTATCGCAGCCCCATTACCGTCAAAGCGAAACCCTTCAATGGCATTATCTTTAGGAGTTGTCTGAATTGTCCATGAAAAAGAAGTACTTACAAAAACAAGATAAGATAAGATATGATAAGATCAGAGACTTTATTTAAAGATGGTGAACATATTTAGTTTAAAACTAATCTTCCCTCCATTATTTACAATACATACAACACAAATACATATGAAATATCAAATGACTGTAAATGTTCATAACATAACAAATTATGAACATCATCATCAATTAAAATATATCACTCTCTTTACCCACACATGTACTGCACTTGACAGTTCGGTTTAGGTATTAACAAACTGTTTGTAGAACATGACCGTAGTATAGTTGTATTTTCATTTACTTGTCTAAGGTTAAACATTTCATTAATATAAGATGGAGTTTTTGGTTTTGATAATTTATACATACATTTTGCTTTTCTAAAATATACTCTGTCAAATATTGTAAATATTTTTAAATCTTGCATACTTTCTAATGAGTTATTAACATTGTAATCTAGAATAATTTTGACCGCCCGTTTTTTAAGTCGAACTAGTCTATTTAAATGTGTTTGACATGTCCCACCCCATATAACATTGCAATAATCTATGTGGGACTGAATGTAAGCATTATAGAACTGAATCCTATGCTCAAGGTTTAGGTATTGCTTAATTCTAGATAAAAGTCAAATATAACATGACAGTTTCCTACATATATGTTCAATGTAATTTTTCCATGTCAAGTTGTTGTCAATAAATATACCAAGTGCTTTATCTTTAGAGATCATGCTTAGATTTTCACCATTAAGGTGCAAGTTTATTGCTGTAACATTAAAAGAAGCACGTTTCTGATGTGTAGTAATAAGCATTACTTTTGTTTTTGAGGCCCGGGATCGCTTACCTGAGAATGGGCGTTTTAAGACTTAATTTTTTCAGCGCCAATGGAAATATCAAGACAAACTTTCTGATAAAATTTCAAGCTGCTCAAGTCAAAAATGCAATCTCTATAGTGTTAACAAGACTTGTATACAATATGGCCTAGTGACATCACCCATATTTAAAGTTAGCCTAGATATCTCCAAGACAAATATTCTGAGAAAGTTTCAACATGATCAAGTTTAAAATGCAGCTTACAGAGTGTTTACAAAGGTTTTCCTACACTTTGGCATAGTAACCTAGTTTTTGAACTTGGCCTATATATCACTATGACAAACAAGGTTTCAACATGCTTAAGCTTAAAATGTAGCTTCCAGAGTGTTAACTAGATTTTGTCTAAAATTTGGCATAGTGACCTAGTTTTTGAACGGACATGATCTATATATTGTGTTGCGTGAGGTCCTGTTTTGCCAAGCTGCCTCAGTCGGCTGCCATGCCCAGCTGGATTTCGGATTTCACGACAAAGTCCCGCAGCCGTCCAGTTCGAATTAAAGAGTTTAACTGGCATTCTGACATGTGTCAGCTAAAAAGTGCCACACTCTAGCTACGAGTCGCACTATACAGATTCCACCCGAATTTATGGCAACTGGCTGCAATTTTCAGATGAAGTTGGCATTTTGGGCAAGTCTACAGCCCAAAATTCGGCTGTAAATTGCTCGAATTAGAGGGTTTGACTGGCTCCCATTGTGCAGGCCTCTTTTTCGAGAACGATGGATAGAGCGGCCCATTTAATGCATGTCAGGTGAAAGCGATCTAAACTGACTAAGAAACTGCTTTGCATCCGTCCTGTTCTAATAAGAGATTTTAACTGAAATCCCAGCCGGAGTTGGGCCGAATTTGGCTCCGAGTCGCACTAAGTACAATTCCGAGACAATATGAGAATGCTCACATAATTTCCAGATACTTTAAATGGTTCAAGGTTATCCATATAAACAGTTCAGGCTCGCCAGAAGTTATACAGCCGGAGTTCTCCGAACTCCGGCTATTCTGGCGGATTGATACTCCTTATGATATCCAGAATTTGCACCCGACATGTTTTAGTTGATAATTAGCCGACATTCTGACATGTTTTGCGCCGACGGTCGGAATTTGTCCGACTTTGCACCTATTTTTGTAAGAGAGTTTAGCCAAGAATAAATAAAACCAAGAATAAAATTTCAAGACAATGCTTTCGCACATAATTAATATGGTTCAAGCTTGTCCGTACAGACGAAACAATCACTTTTCTGGCTGATAAATACAGCTTGAGTTGGCGAAGCTCCGGTTCTTTAGACTGGTTTGATACTGGTTCGATTTCCCGAATTTGCACTCCTCTGTCTGGGTTAAAAAAGCATATGGGTCTAAATCGAAAAAGATATATAAATAAATCCAAAAACAAACGACCTATAATTCAAGTCAGGAGGTCCAAGCCGAAGAACCAGGTTCAATTATGTATTCGTGCAAGGCGTACGAGATGGCATTAGTTGCCGTTTAAGCATCAAAGTCCAGATAATTTTTCAAATGTACAGACATTGTATTTCCACATAATGTATGTCATTCAAGAGGACCAGAATAGCCGGCATTACGTTTTGTCGGCTGGTTGGTACAGCCAGAGTAGTCAGAACTCCTGCTGTTTCGGCTGTGCAGGCTAATCCGGCTGACTTCACGCACATTTAAGTACCGGTTACATCTTTGCCGCCTTTGAACCCTATAGATTTTGGAAACAGTGATATTACCTATTATTGCAACTGGATTACGCTAGAAGAGAAATGTGGGCTATACATGTTAAAAAGCAAAACCAGAATGAAAAGTTAAATACTTCAAGTAAAACATTTTATTACAGAAATTTGAAAACACTACTAGACTTTGAAAGGTACCTATCTATTGATATACCGTATTTATATAAAAGAGCTTTGTCTAACTTTCGATGTTCGGGCCATTGTTTGAACATTGAGACAGGTCGACACCAGACAACTGACAGAGAACTAAGATATTGTAATCACTGCTTAATGTCAAATATCTATACTGTTGAGGATGTTGACAGAGAACTTAGATATTGTAATCACTGCTTAATGTCAAATATCTATACTGTTGTGGATGTTGACAGAGAACTTAGATATTGTAATCACTGCTTAATGTCAAAAATATACTGTTGAGGATGTTGACAGAAAACTTAGATATTGTAATCACTGCTTAATGTCAAATATATATACTGTTGAGGATATTTATACTGTTGAGGATGATTTTCACATGCTATTATTATGTCCATTATATGCCAATCTAAGACAAGAGTTTTTCCCACAGCCATGGTTACGTAGACATATTTGTGATCAATACGACATCATGTCAAATAAAGACATCAACACTATATGTCGTCTGTCAAAATGTATACTTAAAGCGTTAACCCTATGAATTGATTAACTGTGAATGTGGTAGTATTATTGATATAGTCTCAGTTACATGTATCATTGTCTGTATGTTTAACTGTTTCATGTGCTTTTACTTCATGTATTTGTTTGCTTTTCAATTATTTACATGTTGTAAATTATATATGTATGTATGTGAATATCACTTATATTTTTGAATGCACATGAATTTATATTTTGGGTCTGTTTCCTTATGTTACAAAAAAACAATATCTTATCTTATCTTATTAAATAGTTATTATGTGCGTATGATTGTTTGATATGTATTGATTATTCAAGACGTTGGAGAGCAAAATCAATTCCTAGTTACATTCAAACATTACCCGAATACTATTTACAAAAAATATATTGTGACATTGAATCAACTCCAACAGCAATACACTATCAACTCTACAAATCTGTGATAACCGTTGAAAGAATAAATAACTCTCTATTACATAAAGCTATAAATAAAACTCATCATATTTTGAAAATTATTATTATTATTTTTATTTTATTATACATTTATACAGCACTTTTTTATCATAAAAAACATACGTCCAAAAGTGCTTATTTTTTTTATCTTATGTCTCGCTGGGGTCTAAACAATTTTAACATGTTTTTGACCATGCAAGCCGTTAGTGTTTTGTACTGTACTCTGTCTGTACTGCACATGTATCCAATGAAGTTTTTTGAGCATGGTAGTTATGTGGCTGTAACGGGAAGTCCTGGTAATAATACTTTCAATAACTATGAGTCATTGTCATACAGGCGGCTCTGTTCTGAACATTTTCCTTTTTTTCCATCACGGTATTAGACATGCCATTCAGCAGCACGTTACAGTAGGCGAGTCTTGTTGAGACTAGAGTGTTCACGATATATTTCGTAGCGTCACTAGTAAGGTACCGTCTGATATGACCGGGAGCTTTCAATAAATCAGTTGATTTGAGAAAATGAATTGAATAAATATCAAGCGCAATTTTCTCATCTCAGCAAAATATTATTATAATGAGGATATTGTTTATTTTGTCCATCATTTGGTTGGCTGTTTACGATGGGGTATTTCATACTTATCTTCGATTTTGAAAACATCTCTAACGTTTAAAGTATGATTTTGAAACAAAGTTGAAATTATGTAACGAAAATAACTGCTTTCTATTTGAAAATGTCTTTTTCTGTTTCCAGCTTGTTTTGAAAAGTATTGTGCTGATTAAATAAATAAATAAAGACAACCTCATATGTAATAGGGAATTCGTAACTCCTCAGGGTCATAACCTCCTACATAATAAACAAATAAAAAAGTGCCATTAATTTAATGGGTAAAATGTAATGATTTTGATGTTCTTGTTAACATATTCATAAGTCCAAAGTATACGCCAAAACACAACTCCGACAAAACTAGCTGAAATAAAATCCAGGTGGCCCGCAATTTTAAATGAAAAATCAAATCCTGAAGAGTTTCACATAGCGTAACAGATAACTGGATTAACCTTTCCCATAACATATACGCTTTCTAACGCCTCTGCGGCAGATGGCTTTTGAAAACATTTTGGCAAATGGAAAAACTGCTCATAATGAGAAATTTCTACTTTTGCAAAAAAGTTTTTCAACTTTATTTAATACTAGTAAGTGTTCTTTCATTTATAGAGGTTTTCCATAATTTGACTACATGCATGTTTTCGAAGTCATCTACTGATGATTTGTTATATGTGGGAAATGTTTAACGATAAACAAAACGATTGCAGTGACTGTAATAAGGTTGGTTGATACATCAAATGGTGTGGTGTTATATTCGTGAAGGTCAACTTACAGTGACTGTAATAAGATCGGTTGATATATCAAAGGGTGTGGTGTTATATTCGTGAAGGTCAACATCAGAGACGGTATGATGGGACGTGCCAGTATGAAGTGATGTCGACTCCAATTCCGACCAGAAACTGATGTTAACGTACGCTGACCTATACGAACAAGACGACATCGTATAGTAGCCCCATCCGTCACAAAAACTAAATATTCCTGCAGAATAAAACAAAACATGTTAACTTATAATCGGTATAGATATTATTTTTTTCGAAACGCAAATATATTTGCAGATATCATGTGTTCGAACCTTGTCCAACATACGAGGTAAAATATAATGCAACATTGTTTTCCTCGAACTGATGCTATGCTACCTTACAATTCTGAGAGCCAAGGAGGGAAGCCACGTACTCCTACCATTTAGGTATGAACTGACCGCTTGGGCCACACAATGAGTATTCAGCTTATGAAAATACAATTGCCAGATGGATGCCATGGCCATTCCATACACGTGGTGTTGCAAGGCAAACACTCACAAAATTATAATGCCAATTAAAAGCACACCCGGTTCATAATTCTGAAGCAACCAAAGCGATCTGAATTATTAATTAACATCAAAAAGTAGTATGTATATAAATTGAGCCGTCCCGCGAGAAAAAATAAATATTATGGCCTCTGCGTAATGCATCCATCGAGATCAGCCTGCGCAGTCCGCGCCGACACATTCCGTGTCAGGCAGGGGAATAGAGGTATAGAGTAATGATTGTTAACACAGAAAATCCAAAGGAGGCGAAAGGTGCTTATCCGGCGCAGCATGCTTACGGTGATCCTGGTCAATAATTTACGCAGAGTCCACAATGTTGGTTTTCTTGGACGGCTCATACCGGTCAACAAATCGACGACGAAGCTGACGATGTTTCCCGTCACTAGGTAATGTGTATGAACTTTGCATAACTTTGCTATACCGTCTTTTCAAAGATGCAGTCACGATTCTGCTACGTTTTGATTGGATGAAAAGAAAACATCGAAACAAAACTTCTAGAGGAAATATATTAAAATGATAATACGTACTCGATAAAGGAACGTGCACAAGTAATTTTATGTGTGATCATTTCCGTTTAATAACACTCGCCGTCTATTTCTAAAACAAGTTCAAATAAAAACTCATAAGGGTTTTCTGACTTTCCGGAAGTTACACATCAAAATTCCTGTAATATGACGTCATGATAAGACATCATTCTATAAGGGTATTGCACATGATGAATAAATAACCAAAAGGAAAACGAAAGAAATGATAGGAACGGTTAGTTTGACTTGTCACAAATGTAGTTCCGTAAATTATGGAATCGTTTCATTTGAAGTACTTTATGAAGGGCTAGTTGATTAGTTGTTGTACCTGTCATCATAATTTCATGGATTTTAAATCATGGCCATATTTTAAAGTTAAATATAAGCTGGTCGTGCTCACAAAAGTTAATAAATGTTTACCCAAAATAGGTAGCACCTATACTCATATTATGTATACGCATATATAATTGTTATCGTTTAAATACTGTGTCATTGTTGCTTAAAGTGTTTAAAATGTCAATAGATGTTAAATTGTTCGTGTAAGCTCACATCTATGAAACCATTCTTTATATGACCAATTTGTGAATATTTTCACTGTCACCAGACGAATATTTACACTGTGCTGTTGTGTTTAACCTTTACTAGAAGACAAGTAAATGCTCTGCTGCTGAGATTATTTTATAGTTAACTAATTCAAAACAAAATAATATTTTATGCAAATCTTAGGGGCCCGTCTAGCATGGCTTAATCAATATTTACAGCTGTCTAAAAACAACTAAAACATTTTTTTTCCAAAAGGGTATCACAAACCATAGGTGAACTAAATACATTGATTTTTATTTTTTCTTAAATTCACACTCCTTTTGTTTGATTGGGCACGTTGCAGAAGGCGTTTACATTAATCATATGATAAAATCATTTTACAAAATGACAAATTAAGGATGAAATGTATTTCTAAGAAAAATAATCACCAGACTTGAAGGGAATTCGAAGCAGCGCACATCTTACAAATTATATTGTGTATACATGTATACGTTGATGTATTTCTCGTTAGGACCGACTAGACACAACAATCTCCCTGTCATACACTCACTCACATACACACACATTCGCTAGTGTGCTTTCTTATTACTGGGCCACTGATACAGTATTCCCAGCTTATTAGTCGCCGCGCAGAAGCGCGCGACTTATACTTTTAATAGCTTTTTAGAAATGACATGGGAGGATGAATTATTATTAGAAAGAAACATATTTAAATGTTTTGAGCATATTATAATTGTGGTTGCTTAAAAACACTAAGTTATGACACATCTAACATGAAATTAATAATCCGATGTTTTAGGTATTTGCAGTTTCTTTATTTTGACTCGCATTGATGTTTTTTGACTAATTTACGAAGACAAAAAGAGTCCCTGTTAGTCTTGCTGCATGCCACCGTTAAGTGTCAACATCGAGTTAATAATCACGTCGATTTTTCTTTGAAATGCAATTTTAACTTACTGAATGTAATTTTTATGTTCAAAGAGATGTTTTGCTTTGTGTATAATTCATTTAATAATGTTAAACGATCCATGTGTATATAACATAGGAACTGTTTCTAAGCTAAATATAGATCTTGTTGTGCTGTAGGTTTTGTGACCGATATGAAAAGCGAGTGGTCACAATATTAACGTTTTAGTTGAGAGTCGAAATAAACTAGTGACATAAACACAAATAAGAAATATTTTGAAAACTTGTCTCAAATATATGTCTGTTAAACGTCTTAAAACTATCTCTTCAGTTCGTGACCTAGTTTCATATTGCAAATATATAAAGGGAAGTAATCGGAAGTAAAATATAAACTGAGGAAACTTGACGAGTATGTCGCTCTAAAAAGTGATTTCTTATGTTTTATGTAGAATTACCTCCCTTTATTAAAAAATAAATAACAAAGGTTTTCTTTATATTAGTTGTTATAGATCATGCGATACAAAATAACACACCAATACAATGCTGTTATAAATCTATAAAAATTCAATGCAAAGATCAGTTCAATGCCGTACTTAAATCTTTAATTAATTTTCATTCAAAACATGTTTAACGTTTTTTAAAGATTTGATATAGTAGATAAGGACAGATTACATAATGTCTATCGGCAAGAATGCATTTGTGTTGAGATGGTGGACAGCAAAACTTCCGCTCTTTTTCATAAAAAAAAAGCATAGCCAAACTATCAAACAAAAACACTTATATTTTACATTTATTCTTTAGACACAGTTGGAAAATGTTTCAGTTAACGTTTTAATTTTCTTGCTAACGAGATATAATTCAAAACACAGACTTACTGATGATATATAATTCAAAACACAGACTAACTGATGATATAAAATTCCAAATACAGAATAACTGAGGATATATAATTCCAAATACAGACTAACTGAGGATATATAATTCCAAGTACAGACTAACTGAGGATATATAATTCCAAATACTGACTAACTGTTGATAAATAATTCCAAATACAGACTAACTGAGGATATATAATTCCAAATACAGACTACTTGAGGATATATAATTCCAAATACAGACTAACTGAGGATATATAATTCCAAATACAGACTAACTGAGGATATATAATTTCAAATACAGACTAACTGAGGATATATAATTCCAAAGATAGACTAACTGAGGATATATATTTCCAAATACAGACAGACTGAGGATATATTTTTAAAAACATAGACTAACTGAGGATATATAATTCAAAATACAGACTAACTGAGGTTATATAATTCCAAATACAGACTTACTGATGATATATAATTCCAAATAAGACTTACTGATGATATATAATTCCAAATACAGACTAACTGATGATATATAATTCCAAATACATACTAACTGATGATATATAATTCCAAAGATAGACCAACTGAGGATAAATAATTCAAAAGATAGACTAACTGAGGATATATAATTCAAAATACAGACAGACTGAGGTTATATAATTCCAAATACAGACTTACTGATGATATATAATTCCAAATAAGACTTACTGATGATATATAAT
>JAUELF010161597.1:0-14791 GCA_031471495.1 Clinocardium nuttallii | reverse complement strand
CTTGTACATCCGCACATAGTCGGATAAACACTCAACTCTTCATATATTACTTAAATAACCGTGTTAGTAGCGTCTGTCAACGTGTGGAGATTCGAATAAGACGGCGCAAATATCAGAGTGATATAACCTCATCTGTTCGAACATTTTCGCATGGAGGGCTAAAATAACGTCTGATAGGTAAATTTGGCGACAAACTTCAGAAAAAACTGTCTTTCTTACCATATTCATTTCATTGGGTCTTTGTGCATATAAAATTGATAGTGTGTCACTTTATTTTCATGTATGTATGCCTCAAGGAAGACATTGTGTTATTGTCACATACAAGGGGCGGGGGACCAGAGTTCGAGTCCTGGTCCGGTCACAACAAAGACTTATAGAATAAATGTTGTGATTCCCTCCATCTCGTTCAAACTTGTGAGAATGGAATAACGACGGATGTTAGGATAAATGCTCCCGGAAGTACCGATTATCTCTCAGGAATAACGGGATAAGAGGGAAACACCATTCAGCAATGAAGTCCCAGTACTACTACTGCTTTCTTTAGTTTGATTAAATAACAGCATATGAGCCGTCCCGCGAGAAAACCAACATTGTGGACTCTGCGTTAAATATCGACACGGATCAGCCTAAGCATGCCGTGCATGCTAACCCGGACAGACACTCTTCGCCTACTGTGGATTTTCATGAATCATTACTCTATACCTCTATCCCCCTGAGACGGAATGTGTCGGCCCGGATCAATATGCGCGGCCTGTACAGGCTGATCTGGATCGATACATTGCGCAGAAGCCATAATGTTGTTTTTTTCGCGGGACGGCTCATATATTCTAATAGTCAATATGACTCACTGTGAAAAGGCCAACGTGAGAGGAACTGTCATTGTATTGTAAATATGTGAGTAATACTTGAATTCATGTTTGTTTCCTCTCCGCCTACACTGATGTAAACGAATCGTTCATTCTACCTCGACCAGTACCTACATACAGAAGCTTTTCGACGCTTCTGCAGCAGACAACTATTGAAAACATTGTAGAAAAAGAGAAACGTTGCGTGTAATGAGCAATTTCTCCTTTTGTCAACTGTGTGAATAAAGATACGCCGGCATTTATGGTTCAGGACACGACACTGCTCATATCGTTCAGTTATATGTTGTTGGTCCTATAGCAAATCCAACACTTCCATATGTACATCTATCACATATTTTCAAGTCTGATTTTGAAATGTCTTTTTTCGAGACAAGTACGACATATCAAGGTGACCGCAATCATTTCAAATCGAGACAAGTACGACATATCAAGGTGACCGCAATCATTTCAAATTGAGACAAGGAAGTAACGTCGGGGATCTCTAGATAGTAACTGAACATTTCTACATGCACGTCATTTTACCAGTCTGCAACCTTTCTAAAACATTGCGGAAAAACTGGAAATTTCGCAAAACGATCAATTACTCCTTTCAACAATTTTACATTCATTTGTAGTCATTTTCCATCTGTTTGATCTATAAAGTTGTCTCCTTCAGATTTGGCGTATGTAAGCAAGGGTTATATTTAATCACTAAAGACTATCTATGACTATAAGTTTGTATGGATTAATGATTGTCAAATATATAAGACGTTCCACGAGAAAACCAACAGTATGGACTCTGAGTAATGTATCGTTCCAGATAATTCTGTGCATTCCGTGCAGGCTAATCCGAGCCGGCACATTCGGTATCAGGGGGGATAGAGGTAACGAGTCCCGAAACAGAAATCCACAGAAGGCGAAACGTGTCTGTCCGAGCATGCTTTGGCTTAAACGGGTCGAAACGCAGAGTCCACACTGTTGAATTTCTCGTGGAACGGCTCATATAAATCAGTAGGAAACAAAGCAGTTCACGATTAGACCAAACGAAAATGCAGCTTAAGTTCCATTAATTCCACTTTTGGTGGCATCTGTTTCTAGCTCTCATTCATCTAATAGGTTGGTCGTGTTAATATTGAAAAATCAATTGAGCCGTCCCGCGAGAAAACCAACCTTTTGGCATATGCGTAATGTGTCGACCAGATCACCCTGCGCTGTCCGCGCACTGATCCAGGTCAGCACATTCCGCATCTGCGGGGACATAGGCAGAGAGTAATGATTCATGAAACAGAAAATCCACGGGAGACGAAAAGTGTCTATCCGGGTTAGCCTGTGCGGCATGCTTGGGCTGATCCGGGTCGATACTTTACGCAGAGGCCACAATGTTGGTTTTCTCGCGGGACGGCTCATAATATTGCCACACTTTTTTGAAAGGTCGTCTGCAGCAAATTCGTCAAAATGCATCTGCATATGGGAATGAGTTGAGCACGTGACGTTGTCATGTCTGTGTGGGAAATATGATGGATTTTGGAAGTCATGCAATTTGCCCTTTCTTTCTAACATAACATCTAATATATATGTAGAATATAAAAACGAGATATAAATCATAAGGCGTTGTCATATAACAGTAACCCAAAGTACACTGAGAAACAGTCTTAAAAGACAGACAGACGGATGGACAGACAGAAAGTCATGCCACATCATCTATACAGATTAATGGACATTTTATAGAAATTACACGATTGTTAATTTTCATTCTTAATTTCGAAATTATTTAGTAACTTTCTAGTAAGTTTTCAATGGTCTATTAGAAAAAAGGAGAAACATGGGGACTCACATTTGTTTTCATGTATGTGCATACAGGCTGACTCACATTTGTGTTCATGTATGTGAATACAGGCTGATCTGGATATACATTTGAACTCGTCCATACAAACGCTTTCATGAACAGTGTCAATCCAGATCAGCCTGTACATCCCAATAGACTTATTAAGATGTTCACATACACTTTTACATCAACTCGTTAGAACCTTCTGTTAATTTATGTAGAGTCTGCTAAAACTGAACCTACACCATTTCTCATTCACTCGCTCATTAAATATTTTTAATTGGGTGTGACATGTATGATAAATGCTTCAAATACCTTTCGCATCTACATTTTAATGAGTCATTTCCCATTTTGTCATAATATTTTCAACTTGATTCAATAGTAATACTTCAATGAAACAATTTTTTCCACATTCTCGCCTAGAGACTTTCAATACCTTCTGCTGAAAATTGGTTGTATGTGAGAAATGATTAAGTATTTTTCGTTGATAGACGTTATAACGCCAGTTTTGATCTAGCTGTTTTAAACAAATTATCTAGATTGTAGACCAATCAAATGTTGTATTTAATGATTAATAGCGAAGAAATAAAGGAAATTAAACGTTTTGATTGGTTCATAGTTGAGTTGGCGATAATAAGGTGAAGTTTTAAAATGAAATGTTCTGCATACAAACCTTTAAATTGTTTTCCTTAAGAAATAAATTTCAGTGAAAAGAAATCAGTGAAAAACGTATGAAATATATATAATATTTAAGAGAAAATTATTAATTATTTGTGAAACATGATAAGATTTCAGTTATGTATCGTCAATTGAAACTTTACCCCTTGGGAGCCTCATATGGCGTATTTGTCATGACACAAACTTGTGTAGGAATCCTTTTCAAACAAAGCAAAACCTTTCTGATATTCAGAGTTATATAAACACAATGTTTGTATATGTCTCTGTGATATTCAAATCAAATAATATGCTCATGTTCCATTTCTTTATAGTTTGTTTTTTATACTGATCGGACTTTTATCTTTTTTCTTGTTTTAAGTACGGAAAAGCACTCACTGTATTGAAGCGTTTTGGAATTCCTGTGGCTCCTTTTATTTTGACTTTGAATGTGATGCTGTGTCCAACCTGTGATAGGGAAAACAAATCATGACACGTTTAGTGATTAAATAAATCAGTTTGAACTAGAATCATCAAAATAAAAATAATCAAAATGACAAACTAAGAAAACAACAAAACACTCTTTCGATTTTCTGGACATAAAATGGCGATCTAAATTGGTAGGTTTTTAGGAATCGAATGGAGCAATCGAATATGAAATGTCTGTTCGCATTTTCTTTTTTTTTAAATTTGAATGTCGATTTTATTTTTCTTGCTTGTTCGATTTATAAAAAGATAAACTTGTCATGTTTTAATAGTAAACTAGTACTAACGTTTGCTTATTTATTAATTAAAAAATAACCTCAATAAATTGTACTTCTGTTTCATTGACGCCGCGTCAGTATGTATGAGATAGGTTTTAATTTTGTACCATGGGGTGACGTAATCGAAAAGGGAGCAACTAACAAACATTATTGTAAGAAAAAGTCTGTAATATGTTTGAAAACACAACCTTTGTGTATGAATACATTGTATTAATTTAAATTATTTAAAAACAACAAGATACAAAATATGTTCATCTTCTACCGTCATAACAACACTTTAGACACATTTAATTTGTATTTTATAACTGTTCCCCAACTTCCTAGGCTACGCTTTTTTATAAGTTGGTTTACGGAGTTCACTAGGCTACGCTTGTTTAATTGTTTAGTTCCTCCCCATACAGTTGTTCTTTCAGACTAGTGTATTCTTGTTATATGTTGAATATACATGTGGGTTGTCTTCTTTTAATTTCATAAATGCTCAATTTTGATAATGGATATCTTTAAACTTGTTAAAATTACTTTGCAGTTATTATTTATATACTCCCGATTTTGTTATCATACTTCTGCTAAACTGGAAGGAAAATATACTTCCCTCTCTCCCTCCAAAGATTATGTCACACTTAACTTAAAACAAGGGGCATTAACAAGTAAATATCTGTCTATGTTTTTCGTTTATCTAATTGATCTAGTTAGAGCCAGATTTAAAAACGTTTTTGGATAAAATTAAGAAACTTCAGCTTGTATGACACATTATAGTTGCAGTCAATGTTAAGCAAGCGGTAAACCAAATGGTTTGAAGACTATAAACTTGTCCTTTCACGACTAAATTTACATGCTGAATATCACATAGATCGTAGCATACAAAATGTCTAATCCCTACGTCAACATTGACCCGTTTATCTCTTGATAACATTGTATTATAAACTATGGTAGCCAGGTGAGCAACAAATGCACATCTTGGCCTTCTTGTTTGAAATAAAGAGACATTTGGCCTTCTTGTTCAAAATATTAACATACTGTCCGTTTACACAGGTTACCAATCTGACTAAAGTACACGATCTTTCTATAAATGTAAGCCTCATAGCGTAGCGTTTTTGAGGAGATGATTTTAATCAGATTGCACAGATTACTTAAATGTACTGAACTGCATATGCTTCCCTTAAGTCATGCTTTCAAATCATGCGCGGCGTCTTTGATGCTCTGCATCAAAATGCGTCTTGTTTACTATTGACGATATTATTTAGTGTATACAAGGAATATCAAATTTAAAACATACAAAACAATGACTGACTGAAGGTGTCGGCGATGAGGACAAAGTTTGGTTAGATCATGCTTTGGCCGATTAAATCAAATTATGCTAATGTGGCAATGTCATCCCCGTCAACCGGAACGCCGATCTTTTTTTATGTCATTTCATAGGTTTGTACCTTGTGTGGTGCCTGTTCAATATAGTTCTATTTTTTTTATTTCATGCAGAACTCTGGTTGTCATAGCAATCGAAAGGAAAACGTTTTTGTTTTTTGAAGATCTTCATGTAGGAGACGGCATTGAAAAATCTTTTTTTCGATCAGAAGTAATTTCGAGTATATTGTTGGAACCGCTCAATTCATGTGATTGATTATTTCTATTCATTATCATTGTTGCGTTCAGAACGCATAATTCTGTTCCTCTATTAAAGCGTTCCAACTTTGTTCCAATCACGCTCAAGATCCAATCACGTTCAACTCGGATTGTCAATATCATGATGTTCTTAGCTATTAATAGTTTAGAATATCATGAAATAGACAAATTTACCATTCATGCTCTGCTCCGTTCCGTTCAGTTTCGCCACGCTCATGTTCGAATCCGCTCTTAAAAAATTCAGTAATTCAGGGACACTGTGAAATCATTGTGATAGCTTTTTTTCTGTTTCGATCAAATTGATCCTTTATTTTTCGATCAAAAGTAGTTTTGTAAAATAATTATCGATTAAATTGTTGAAACCTCTTAATGAGCGAAGCATTCATATGATTATTTCATTCATTATCATTGTTCCAACTTCGTTCTTCATTTTTAACTAAAAGTTCAATTTAACCCTATTATGATGACGCATGACTTCTATAATTGTATAACTAATACATATGGCTTGATCAAATTAAGTAGAGGATCACTGAAGTAAGATTTCTATGCGATCTTTAATGTTGCCCCTTTTCTGATGCCACATGACTGCAATGTTTTTCAACCAATCAGTATGGCTTAATCAATTTTTGAAAAGCATCACCATAGAATAAGTTTTACTAAATTATATTCAAATCCGACAAGCAGATTAAGAGTTAAAGAATGTTGAAGATTGGCTATTTCCCCACTTTTAGATGCCGCAGCAACCAAAGTTCTGCATATAATTTAATTGTTTTGAAAAATGAACATTCCTGTGAAGTTAGATTGAAATTGGTCCAGTGGTTTAGGAGGAGATGTTTTTAAGGCTAAGAGCTAAAAGTTAACGACCGACGGACAGAGAGTGATCAGAATAGATCACATTGAGCCTTCGTCTCAGTTCATCTCAAAGCCTAGTTCGACGAAATATCGGTTTTATTCAATAAGTCTACGTAATCACATTTCGAGACTATGACATGTTTTGAAATCATGTTGGAGTTTCATACTTAACTTTGAGAAAAACGGCAGAAATTCAATTGTGGGAATTGAAAAAACACATGACATAAAATAATTAAAACAATAGAGCTATGATGGCCCTCGATCGCTCACCTGTTAATATATAACTTGGTTAATGAATGGTCACCAAAGGAAAACTTGTGCCAAGTTATTTTAAAATGTGGCCTATTTTTTTTTCATGAAGTTCTTTTAAATAGTTTTTTAAACATCTGTGCCATATTTTCAAACCTGTCCTGGTCTTTTGGACAAGCACATTTTTTAAAGTTTCACTTAACACATATTAGGCAAACAAGAGATCAAAATTATTTGGTAGCGGGTCATCCAAGGAACATCTTTTCCAAATTATCTTCAAATCAGGCAAGTGCTTTTGGCAAAAAAGATTGTTTAAGTTTTCACTTTAAAGAAAAAAAGCTCCGCCCCTGGCGGCCATCTCTTTCAACGAATCGGAATAAGTTGAACAAACTTGAAAAAGGGTCACCAGAGGAACATCTTTGACAAACTTTCAATATGTATATATACACATATAAGGAAAACAAGGACGACGGACAAAGACCGGTCACAATATCACACTCTGGGTCTAAATGAAATGTCGTTAAATCCCCATGCACTGTATGACTAACATGCTCGAAAAATATGGTTTTCAATAAGAGTAACAATTCACTTAAGTTAATACACGAAAATCGGTATTCATAATTTGGAGATAAACCCATTTAATGAACAGGCGTCAATAGCACGCGCATTCTTGTGATGAGTCTTACCGCCTGAGTTCCCATTCACCAAATGTTGACGAAGTTGTGGAACTACCTTAAGGTCAAGGTTTAAAGTAATATCATAACACCTGAACAATAAGGATGGCGAAATAAGACTTATTTATAAATAAATTCGATTTTGTTTCAATATCAAGATATACAAACAAACAATCCAGGCGTGAAATCACAACCTTATAGTAACATAATGGGACGAGAAAAGTACATCTCGATACACTCAATTTAAAAGCCCATACTACAAACATTTTCTTCTTAGTGAAACCATTATTGAATTTTAAAAATAGATTTACAAATCAATTCATAACAACATCACCTAATAGTAATTTGGATACGTCCGTTCTTGTTTCTAAACTGATGTTTCGGAACTTTCAAAGGTTAAACGTCAACATCCAGCCAATGCAAATAAAATATGGAGCTGTTAAAATATTTCTGAAGTTTGCTTTTTGTGTAATTACCACGAGTTCATATATTTAGATTACAAGGAAACAAATCGCAAATCGCAATTATTATACATATATCCGGATAGCTCTTGTATTTCAGACAATACCACAACTTTTCATGCGGTCATCTGTACAATGACCATATCATAAGCTTTTTAAACCGAGTCCAATCGCACAAGCAGTTCATTCGAATGAATACGTAGTAACTGGTTGCTATAGAGCGCAATTTGTGTGGTGACATATTACTCCTTATCCTGGAGCTGATTCCTCAGTCGATTGCCAAAACAACAGGTACCAGTCTCGTTTAAAATCTGATAAAAAGCAGTTTACTATATATTGTCAATATATAGTAAAACCCTATTTTTTAACGAGACGGGCAGCTGTGACCAAAACTTGATGACATTGACTGTTAGCTCGTAGATCTAGACCTGTTTGCATTCGGATTGATATTACTTTAAATCCTCGCGGGGAGCTTGTTCATGAAGAAACTTGGTTGGGACTAAATATGTTGATTTTAAAAGAACAGGTCAACGTTCAAACACAATCATAGATCTTGTTTTAATGTCAGACAGTGCAAATATTGTTCTATCTGCTGAAATAATACAGGCATCATAAACCACTTATTGCTATGTTACAAGACCTTACATTGGAGTCCTTAATACTACAAAAGTTCTCTCTCTATGGAAACACAGTTTTAAAAATCTCTATTAAATACCGATTGGAGGTCTGTAATGTTGATTGACAATATTATTAAGAGTTCTTTCAATTTGTTATCCTGCCGGTTATTGATAACACTGTCTTGATGATGCAAGTCAAGCAACGACATAACCTTAGATAACTTATGGAATTATGCAGTGAATTAAAAAGCGTGATAAAATATTTTTTATACAAAAAGAAATGCTTCTGATGCAAATGTTGAATGTCTTAAAAATTTGAGGAACAAAAGTCACGAGAGGACAAAACAAATTGTTTTAATTTTAAGGTTGAAGAGATATTACATGTATAGTATAATACGTCGTCTGCAATGACTCGACAAATCCATGCCACGTGTATTCAAGTTCTATTTTTAGAACAGGTCAGCACAGATTTGTTGTTGTTGATTCGTTTTGTCAATGTCAATACATATTGTTAACTTGAGAGTCTACCCCTTTTCATCTTTTTTTCTGCAGTTATGCGTATAATGCAGTGGGTAGTCACAATTGATGGAAAAGCACACACATGTGCTCGCGTCAAACTGGTGGGTAAACTAGTTTGCTAAATAGTGCATTTATTTATTTCCTTTGTTAAGGTGTCGGGTCATGTTAGAATCAAAATCAACTTTCAAAAACCGTGGTTTATTGACAAATAAACAATGGTTTGTAGTTCTGATTCGCAGGTGTTAACCACGAAGGCCGTAATTCATCGTCATGAGCTAGTTATATTGGTTTGGAGATCAATCGTAGTGAGGATTTTTCTTTTGGTGAATTAAAAGTGGCTGAAAGGTTTAATATATATTGTACACAACAGTAACTTCAAAACTTGTGGATAAATTACCAAAGCCAATTTATAGATTTGGTAGGAATGTTATCCATAAATGATATTCATTATCCGAGAACAAAGTTTTGATAGTTAAACAAGTTAGGTGTAAACAAGTCCACCGGTGTGGATGGTATTTTTGTATATTTATTTTAGAAATGGTGCTTCTCTAATAGCTTCTCCTTTTACTAAATGGTGTCCATTCTAAGATATATATCTATTTCAATATTTTTAGGGATAATAATTTACTGTACACGCTTCGGTTTGGTTTTATAAAAGTTATTTCAAATGACACTTGTCTAATATATTCGTCGAAATACAGATTTGAAATGAATAAAGGTCACTCCATAAACATATACGTATGATTTGTTCTTGGATTCCAGAAAGCTTTTGATACCGTGTATCATGAAACTAAGAAAGATTATGACTCAGCAAAAGTTTAGTACGCTTGTTTAAATCGAACCTTACAGAAAGACAACAGTTAGTTTACGTCTCCGGTACATATAGCCTCCTTGTATCGTTACACGTCGAGTCCCTCAATGGTCACTTAAAATCATTATTGATTTCAATATTTGCCTATGGCATGTCTGCTGTTGTAAAAAACAAGTAATTATTTTATGCTGATAAATATGCCATAATGGATGCAGACAGAACTACATTCATTTAAAAAGAGAACTGGCATTCTGATTGATTGGATAGTCGTTAATAACATAGCATTGCATATGTTAACATAAAGATAAAAAAAATATTTTAGCAAATGCCAATAAGCAAAAACAAGTAAGAATGACTAAGCAACACAAATAAAAAAATATAATGAATAAGCAAAAACAAGTAAGAATGACTAAGCAACACAAATAAAAAAAATAATGAATAAGCAAGAACAAGTAAAAATGACTAAGCAACACAAATAAAACATATAATGAATAAGCAAGAACAAGTAGGATTAAGAATTAATTATATGTTTTATAAATACCAATTTCTCTAAAGAAATCAATGATAATTTAAGGATTAACAGACTTATCAGGCTTACGTCTAAATTTGGTTGGGACCTCCTCTCCTTTTCGCAAGTACGCTTGAGTACTGCATGGGTTTAAAATCTGAATATGGTATTTTAAAAGTAAAATATCTAAACTTGTTTTAATTTTAATATCACTTTTGGATAAACATTAAGCATGAAAAAACACGGACCATTTTTTATTTTAAGATGGAACCATATCTTTAGAAAAACGTCGATTTTGATTACTTTTTCATTTCAATTTGGATTTGGATAACATTATCTTTAAACTGAAGAAAAAAACCCTAAGTAATGGTATCAAATTCGTTTATCTGTCATGACAATTAACGTAACTTAAGCCGACTAAAAATGGAAAATTCGCTATAATTTTTATTATTTCTAATTTATTTAAGAATAAAATATTACCTAACAGTCTTATTCGTCTACCATTTGCCAAACTTTCAATATCATCTATGGAGCCAACTTTTAATGAACCACAACGCCGTTAAACCTCTTTCGCGCATCGTAATGTTCACTACGGGATTAAACATTGAGACGCATTCACGGGTAGTTAAAATGAAATTTTATATTTTCTATAATCAACAATTTCATTCTAAATGTAAGCTTTCCTCTAATGAATCAGTGTATGTAGTATTCATTTGTTTCTTATTAAAGAATTAAAGTAATTACGGTCGTTTACTTCCCTGATCAACTTTTGTTTATATGTAAAATATAATTTAATCACAACTATTATTTATCGTTCTTGGTGTTTTTTTTGTATCGTATTTGAGAAAACAGTTTAAAAATGTCACTCTCAATATACAATTTTGAGAGTTTCGAAGTCTATTCCTGCCATGCAAAGCTATGTTGGTATTCTATTCGTGATAATGTTGTTGATGTTTACGACAAGTGTTTTCTTATGACAATTTGTGTTTACAAAGCGCACAGGTATGTGTGATTAAAGGAATGGCTAACCTACGTCATAATATATACAGTTCCCAAGTTTTCCTTGAATATTTTGAAAGCAAAACTCTGTTTATTTAACGAACTCGCTAACTGATAATATAGTAATAACCTTATTTCTAATTACTAAAAAAAGACCTGACTTAGATATTTTATTTAAAATAAAGCATTTTAATTCAGAACACCATTTCTTCTCTAATTTACTCAAAATTTACATATATCGAACGGAATTTTAGTAAAACGCCATGCCGTAATACTACTGACGTGCGCCGGAACTCGCAATATGGAACTAAAATACAAACCCAGCGACCGACCCCTTCGTCTATATTTCTTAGTTACTAAATATGTGCCTGTAATATCAAAACTACTTTGTTCTTGTCTTGAAAATTGTTTTTTACCATTATCCCAAATCACAAGACAAACTATCGGGTTGACTTTTAATAAATCAACATGCCAATAAACCGTAGTCAAGCAATCTTTTTGTCATATGTTCGTACATTATTACTTGTGTTGTAGACACTCTTCTTCCAATTATAAACCAAAATGTAATATTAACCGACTATGAACTGTCCACAATTTACAGATACTTATACAATGACATCGAAGACTCACTTCATAATGCAGACAAAAATGTGATAGCACTCCACATGATCTGATCTGAATAAAGACACTAACAGTGGGAGATTTACCCTAACACTGCTAGGGAATAAACACCTGTATTCAAACAGCTCTAAGTTGAACTGAACTGCATTGCCGTGTGAATACAATCAAGTCAAAACTTTAATAAAATACAATAGTGTATATAAGATTTTCCAAAGGAAAGAAAGTAAGATAGTTAGAAAAGAATAATTATATAAATAGAGGATCTTACATGAGTGCTTATTTGTTATTGTTTTTATGAAACGAGTCGACTGAAATAATATGACGTGAGGATCTGTTTTCAAAAAAACAATAACAAATAAGCACGAATGTAAGATTTTATTTATCACATCACACTATAAATAGATTGTTTTCAATCTTTAGATAGACATATCTTTCCGCAGTGACCAAAGTTCATCCCGAATTTATAATGCATACTTCCACTGTAAAAAGCAGTCCCTATCAATTACCTTTTGATTTTATACAAAATTAGCAACAAGGCACTTATAACATTTCATTTATCGAGATCTTTTCTCTTTCAACAATTTGTTTTAATAAATGCCGAAATATAGAACAATTGTTAAAAATACGCTGTCATTTAAAGTAACGTCAAACTACGTCACATAGAATACAAAAACAGCACAGGTGTTGTGATTCGGCTATTTATGTCACTGCTTTATGCCACTCCCGGAGTGCAAGTTATTTGATAAAGTGTTTCATTAAATAGCAACTGCATGATCACGGATAGCATAGATCGAAAGATTTGCATCACAGTTATAATCTTTAAAAATCTAAAACTTGCTTTTTGCCGGATACCGAGAAACGTATTTTTTATTTACTGTTATTTGACGATACGTTACAAAAAAAAGCGAGTGACAAATAGGAAAGTCACAATAAATTCTTTCATGAGAATTCTGCCGATGCTTTTGTTTGAACAATTTCGTATCAGCAATGATGAGTCATGTTAAACCCTTTTCCCTCATACGTCAATTCTGTAGCAGACGACTTTGAACATATTTTGTCAAATTATGAAAAATCTCTATAATTGAATCGACAACATATGACTTAAAGTGGAAAACATTGTCGCAAAAGGAAGAATTGCACATTTTTTCTCTTTGTCATATGTTTTCAAAAAGCCGTCTGCTGCAGATGCGTCATAAAGCGTCTATATGAGGGAAAGGGGTAATTAAGCATGCAACTTCGTGTTATATCGAATTACTATTTGATGATGTTTGTATATGACGAATTACATGTTTTTGATTTAGTAAAATCAAATATTTTATCTATTATAACTGCAAGCGACGGTTTTAGACTAATGCATAGAATGTGAAAAAAATAAATAAACAGATAAACAGCGAAGTAGTCAAGTCAATTTATATAAAGAAAATAATTAAATACGATTTTACTACATTTCAATAATATTAACTGTGTAATTTGCAATGCTATACATCCTTAGAATATTAAAGGAATATATACAACTATACACTTTCATAAAAAAGCAAAATTGATTATTATTATGAAAAATCGGGAGATCATTTTAATAACCCTTGATACGTTTCAATTTAAATTCCGCAGTGTACGTTTCGATGCACGACAGAGCGTTAACGTCATTGCGATTAACTAAAGATCTGCTCAATAGATTTTCTTGAAATGTTGGTAAATGGTAGGCAATAGGATGATCTAAATGAAATAAGTTTTTTTTTTTTAAATCACTCAGGCGAACTTTTAATAAATTTGAGATTAATGAATTACTGTTAAACTATTTCAGCGAAAGTTTTATTTTAACTCCCCTTATGTTAGGTTAATTGTCATAGCAGCTGTATGCATGCTCCGGACGAACTTTGCATAACATGCAAGAAATGAATGATTACGAGGAATTTTACCTTACATCTAAGGGAAACATATAGTTGAATCCCTTGTGGAAAAAGAAGAAACGTATTACGATATATTAAAATGCCGTCTGCTGCATGCGAGTTAAAAAGCGACCGTAAACTGGAAAGGGTTGAACCGTTTCCGTTATAGTGGCTTAATTACATACGAATATTAAAAGTATTTTTTGCAAACCTAGCAAATGCTGACAAAGGGAAATTCCTCCTTTTAAACAATGCTTTGGAGGAAATAAAGATTATATAGTTATTATTTCAAACTTTTCTGTTTTTAGACACATTTTTACGAATTTTAACAGATGATTAATAATCAGCAAGTTTGTCTTTTTCCACAAGCAAACTTAAATCTATTAGTAAGTGAATCATCCAATATAACTGTCGCGTGTAACCACACCGATGGTACACACGTGTAATCCAAGGTTTAAAATGTTAACAGGGTAGAGTGTTATACAATGAGTCCAAAGAGAGAGCATCATACTGTCTATACATGTCATGAAAGAATGGTACTAAATATCTCACTGCTTCTGGTGCATTGGAAACAGGGAGCGTTTTTTGTTAAATATTCTTATATGTCGCTGGAAAATATATTTTCCATTCATTCTGTTTGTATGTCTGTCAGTATGTCGTCTCAACTAGGAAAGAGAAAGTCAATCTACAAGTTAGAGATTAGTTTATTTCAACATACACAAAAATACTAGAAGGTAATTATTTATTTTATAATTGAGGCCTTAAATTGAGGCACTTCAAGTGACTTTTGGGCTTAAATATTCATGTATTTGTATTTGCATAAATTGAAGACTCGACGTTCGTCAACATGTAATCTAGTCCTAGATGTATCTGTTGACAAATA
>JAUELF010161486.1:0-14792 GCA_031471495.1 Clinocardium nuttallii | reverse complement strand
GTCGCTACCGACTGAGCTACCTGGGCTCGGCTTATAGACAGGGTATCACCGTGCATGTTCGCTATACTCGAAATAATTTAAGGACACGGTACTATCATGAGTTTTCGGCAACACTCGATATAATATAGACAGGGTATCATCGTGTATGTTCGGTAACACTCGAAATAATGTATAGACATGGTACACTCGTGCATGTTCGGTAACACTCGAAATCATATAGACAGGGTATCATCGTGTATGTTCGGTAACACTCGAAATAATGTACAGACATGGTACCATCGTGCGTGTTCGGTATACTCGAACTAATGTTTAGACACGGTACGCTCGTGTATTTTCGGTATACTCGAACTAATGTTTAGACACGGTACGCTCTTGCATGTTCTGTATAGACACGGTACCATCGTTCGGTAAACTCCGCTTTAATTGACTTTTAATTTTCATAATATTTTTTGAATATTGTAGAATTTTAGCGATTTTAGTGATAAAAGAATGAGACAAACAATTTGTTCGCATTTGCAACAAATATATTAAGTTATATCACGGCGGCAGAACACTGACGCATAGTCTTCGCAAACAAACCACGGCTAGACAAAGAAATGAGCCTTGCCCTGATAAAGTATATTCAAGTCTCGCTTTTCTTTATACACGACCATCCTGTCTCGATATCCTTCTTTGGTGGTCTAAAATTGTGGCGAGGGAAAAGCGATGTCCCTAACAAGGTACCGTACATTACATGTGGCTCACTTCGTTCAGCCAACCCTTTGCCACATACATATGACTTTCTGGCGCATCTGCAGCGTACGAATTGTGAAAAATTATTTTGGTGAAAGAAGCGATTTCTCGTGATGAGTAAATTTCACCACTTGACACAATTTTTTCAACTCCAGTAAAAGTAAATAAAATATACTAACATTTACTAAAGTTTTCCTCAGTTTTGCCCTGCTGTTGTTATAGTCGTCTGCTGTATATTTGATGAATGTGGGAAAAGGGTTAAGCTATAATCAATTCAACCATTGAGCCGTCCAATGCAATATATTTTCGTATTTAATCACACCGATAAAGAGTACATTTCACGGTTCTCGATTCGAAGTTTAACGATGTACAATCTCATTTTAACGATGTACAATCTCATTTTAACGATGTACAATCTCATTAAGAGAAAACTAATATACATAGCTGTTCGTGTATTGGATCTGACGACACCACATTAAAGGTCGTCTCGAATTGACCCTATACACACAAATGTTCATGAGTTTTTGTTTAATCCAATGAAATCGCACTATACAGCCTACAGTTGATTATATACACTCAGAACACTCGACAATCTCATTTATTATTATCATTGGCTATGTTTTCGGTATTATACCGAACGATTTGAAAATGTATATATTGAAAATGTTATATTAAAATAGATACCAATCAAATTGATTCATCACGTGACATAGTTTGGTTAACCTGCTGCCCCACCCATTATGTTAAAGGACCAGGCAAACAGCAATACATAGACACTCTTTCAAACTCTGAAAGTATTTCTTTTTATTCCAAACACGAAGTTGTAATGGTCTAAGATATGTTGTATATGTACTAATTTACTAATATATGCGATGGGTGTGACCAAATTAGAACGTCGGGCACCAGACTACATTGTAGATTTATGCCAGACGTACTAATTCACTATAGTACGCCGGGTACCAGACTACATTGTAGATTTATGCCAGACGTACTAATTCACTATAGTATGCCGGGTACCAGACTACATTGTAGATTTATGCCAGACGTACATATACACTTTAGTTCGCCAGGTGCCATACTTCATTGTAGGTTTACGCCAGACGTACATATTGACTTAAGTACGTCGGGTACCAGACTACATAATACATTTTGTCCATAATGCTTATACTTTTCATTTTCTTTATATTAGGTAATTGCAGCAATATTAATAATCGTTGTGGCACTTGGTATTGCAATAAGTCGGAAGAGCGGGAACAATAAGCCGATAACGGTCACGGAATGGTTAAAAACCAGCTGTTCGAACACAGATACACAACCTAGTTGTCCTTGGAAACGGTGAGATGTTACCTTATAGTTGGTTTCCAAGAATGTTTTTTTTTTTTTAACACCGATGAGTCAGTCGAAACTTAATTCCCAAATTCCTCAGCGCCATTAAGCGCGCCACTCCTGTCATATTTAAACTTTCTCCACTAACGACACAATATTCAACAGGCGACTTTGAAAATCGGGGAAATATACTTAAAACAAGGTAAATGTATTGAATGCTTTTCAAACCATTGTTGCTAAAGGAGAAATTGATCATTATATTACTTTTGCAAAAATGTTTTAAAATATGATGCAGATGCGTCGGTATGACTTGGAATCTTACAATCCGACCAATTAATTCGGAAATAAATAAAATTTTCAGAGCATTTAAATATATAGTATTCTTATATATCTGTTTGTCTACTGCACTCGAAATTGAGGGTTGGATATCATTGAGGGGCTGGTTAGTTTACATATATTTATTTTACATCGATTGCGAAAGAAGCTTTTAGCTTATATCAATCACCCTCGATGTACGTGTATGCTTCCTGGAGACATAACTAATACTCGCGTCGTTTGCGTGGAGAAAGAAGCAAAACCCGCTCTTCACGGGATTCGAACCCGGGATCATTGGTACAAGAGGTCGACGCTCTATCACTGCATCCCTGTCCCCCCCTGGTTAATATGAGTATTCACGATATTTTCTTCTAGAAATGGATTCCGAATCCGTGATCAATTAATTGTGTAAAGGTGCTGAACTCCAGATGGAGATCAAAATTCTGAAATGTTGAAACTTCAGCTTTTAGTAACAACAAAGTAGTAATACTAGTTCAAACTACTTTAGCAGTAAATGTTGAAAAACAGTCAATTGAAAGACATGAACATGTACAAAGTTGGTTACTCGGTAAATATACCCAGTGAAAATGAAGCATACACAGTATTTATATGTTTATTGTACTGGAAAGTTAAAATATTAATTTTATCCCAGAATTATGATTCTTATATTCCAAGACAACTTTCGAACGGTTTTGAAACTTTGACTATTCTAGCAATGATCTGGAGTTTAACACATTTTAATGGTTTTTGCATATTGGAAAGGGCCACCTCTATTAAATCGATGCTTAACATTTACTCTTGTATTAATTAAAAATCCAATTTCTCGCACTGTTATGTTTTTCAACCCTTTCCCAAATACAGCAAATCTACAGCAGACGACTTTAAAAACATACCCGGAAAAAATTGGATACCTTTAAATGAATGATTAATAATTAAACAGATTTGAAAACATGGAGACACAAGAATAAATTGCTCGTTTTCGTATTCTGCAGAGGTGTCTGAAAGCGTCTTTATGTGTGAAAGGGCTAAATCATATTAATAGGAGTAGTTATGTACCAGATCACTCATAAGTATGTCCATGAATTCATATTTGTCAATTTTGCAGTAATCTCACCTACGTTTACATTGAACATGTTGTTTATATATGTTTATATGTACCATGTCATGCAAATTACTACTGTAAGTTATTATAGTAAGTAAGTAAGTAAACATTTTATTATAGTGCATATGCATACTTTACAAGCAATACAAACAATACAACACAATAAATAGCATCGGCCCCTTTGGCCTATAAGTCACCTTTATATAAGTACAAGTGTCCATTTCGTTCATAAGTAAATATATATAATATATAAATGGGTTGAGTTTAAACAATTTAACCTATAATCTAATTTACTACATAATTACATAATTATAATATGACTGAATTGCATGATTATATTTGCAATATTTGACTATGAGCTTTAATGCTTAATATTTAAATGTTTCATCTCTGTAATTGCTAACACTGATTTCACTGTTTGACTAAACGCTATTGTATTTTACAGAGGGAATCCCGTTTTACTTGTGGCCATGGGTGGGTTTCGTGCGGACTACTTAAACAGGAAAATGACACCAGTTTTAAACAAGTTACAACATTGTGGGGTTCAAACCCCTTACCTTAGACCGGTCTACCCAACAAAATCCTACCCGAACCAATACACTCTAGTAACAGTGAGTATGCTTCAAATTGTGTAAAGCAATGAAAATATGTTCTCTTCCAGTACACTAGCCAGGTTACATTTAAACTGTTACCGGAGTACAATAGATTAGCTCGTCTGGCATGAACCAAAAGTGGCAACTAAATTGGACACCCCCTTATATATCACTTCCGCATATGTAGTAAGTTAGTAAATAATAATTATTCTACAATAGTTTTTACAGCGGACCAATGAGCAACATTCTTTAAATAAAAGATAAAAGCGGTCTGGTCAGCAGAATTGTCGTCTCAAATTCTGAGTGTTCATTGGTAATCGCAATTATCGGTGGATGCCTTACTTAATAACGTTATGATAGAGGCTGGTAACTCCAGACTAGTTTACGTTATCATCCGGCCGAGCTGGTTCCGTTCTTCACTAAACGCTTAGTAATACATAGTTTTGGTTTCAAGAACGAGGTCGCCCCGATTGAAATGAAAGAGCATGCGAACCGCTATAAAGACAACTTGCGTGGGTATCCATTATTTGCTATATAACTTTGACTCCAAACATCAAGTTGTATAAGTGCGTTGTAAGGTTAACGAACATTAATTTGATATTTTCGTCGGGTATCAGATTAATGCGTACTATATAACTATACATTCGCTCGGTTCTTGACTTCTCTGCAAGTCGCCAATGTTGGTTTATGCAATACGTACTAATTAACAATAGAAAGCCGGGTGCCACACTTAGTAACACATGATTCAGTCTGCGGTTTATTTATTTAGCACATACCAAGGTAAGCCGCAATAGCTCGTCTGTAACGAAAGTGGCTGTATATCCAGAAATCGCTGGTTCAAATCCCAGCTCAGCCCTTCATTCTTTCCGGTGATCAACACAAAGCATCGCAAATTGACTAAAATTACATTGCATTTGTCCTCGGCTGCCTGTACATGTATGTAAGTCTGGTACTAGAAAATCAGGAAAAGAATGCATTGTTAAGTGACAACTGTGGAATAGTTTTGGACATGGTGTTGATTTTCAAATTATCAATATGGCGAAACAGTTTTGGTTATATTTGAGGAAATCAATCCCTGTCCGATCATGTTGTCACATGAATTGATTGGTTGATTGTTTGTTGTTTTACGCAGCTTGCAACAATCTGTTGGGTATATCACGGCCATTTTTTGGTAAGATACCAATACTTTTGGTCCATTTATCTTGACCTTAATCAATCAGTCGTAATGCTAACCCCGAAACGCTAAGAGTAAAGGAGAGCAGTCATTACTTCCATTTTTAATATAAATAACACAAAGAAGCTTAATTATTTGTGTTTAAATCTTATAGTGTATATCGACCACGAGCTCCTATATTTCTTTCTTTTTTCATTTGCATAAAATATAGTATTGCTTCATGAAAATTAACCTTTTCCAAATACAACTGTGATCATATCTAGGCAAATGGGCAGGAAATGTCTTTAAAACAAAGTTTAATTTCTGAATATTGTTGACAAAATGTACTTTTTTGTAAAACATTTGAAACGTCGTTTTCCCTGGCAAGGTCGTACCAAATAAAAGTGGCAGTAATGGCTGCCCTCCTTGGCGCTTAGGGTTGCAGGGTAAGCATAACGACTGACTGGCTGGTGGCAGGATAAACGAACCAGTACTGTTGCTATCTTATACTTCAAACGCAATGATATAACTGAAACAGTGCAAATAGCGGCATGAAACACCAAACACTCAATCAATCAAAAGATTGTTTGAAGAAAATGCGTCAATCTTCGTCTACATGTGTGAAAGGGCAATTTTTATTTCATTCTCTACAGGGTCTTTATCCAGAGTCTCACGGTATTGTCAACGATGGAATGTATGATTCTAAAATGAAGGCTGTATTTAAGGGAACGGAAACCAATCCAGCATGGTGGGGCGGTGAACCGGTAAAAGAAAATACGCATGTTGTTTCTTATTAAAAGGCTGAGTCCCGGCAGCTCACTCGGTAGCAACTCAGGCTGTCAATCCAGGGAAGAGAGTTCGAACATCAGTTCGGTATCCTTTCCGTACGTCGTTTGGCAACAGTCAATGCAACACTCGTCATTCGGCTATCACAAATGAATGTGTTCAAGAGGAACCAATTGCTTGTTAAGGCTGTTGTGTGTAGATGAACACGCCATCGTGATATCAATGAAAAGGCGTTATCACGGTGGTTAACCTCAGTAAATCAATTTTATATTCCTTTCATTACTTTTGTATTACTTTAATATTCACTTGAATTGATCAAAATTAAACTACATGAACTCCCTAAGCTAAACTCAAAATATTAAACTAAATAAACTCACTAAGCTATACTTAAACTTTTCATCACATACATGTATGTTCAGGGACGTCTTGTATATCAGTATGCTTACCTCTTTCCCACAGACAACAACACTGCAGCAAACGCTTTTGAAAACATGGATAAACTGGTCCCCTCTGTTAAGTATCCAACTTGTATTAAGCAGCCACTTGAAGATTAACTAAAACACCTTTCTTTTTATTTGACCCATATTAAACAGCCATTGTCTTCAGCAGCAAAATATTTACTCTCCCTTGCGTGGCTGCCTAACACAAGTTGGATTGTGGTAACAACACTATTGGGGGAAAAGCTTATAACGAACATTTTCTCATTTTGTTACATTTTCTTTCAAAAGTCATCTGATGCAAAATACAGATACGTGGGGAAAACGTTTTTACTTCTGGCAAATAAATTATTTGATATTTTCAGCTATGGGTTACAGCTAAGAAACAAGGCAAGAAGTCAGCGGCATGCCATTGGGCTGGAAGCAACGTTGAATTGTCAGATGCTCAACCAGAATTGCTATGTGATGGGTAAACATCTTGATTGTATTAAACTTATTGTGTTCGGCAGATATCTATTATACCAGACAGGAGGCGGAACATGAACACATTCATTATAGATGTCCCGACCATACCCCTTTGAGACGAACGTAGCTCCCTCCCAACACTTCGCAATCTTGTTCGGCTTTACACGCGGAGTCATTCGTACTAAATGTACCAATTTGAACTGATAAAACACAAACTCTGGTTTACAAATAGTATCTCTTTAAACTTACTGGATGGCGATTGTAGTAATATATCTTAAAACAATGAAAGAAGTGTAACAATTTGAAACAAAAAATTGATTCAGTAGTAATACGTAGATCTTTAAACAAAGGGAGAAGTACAATTTGAAACAAATCAAATCATATGGCGGGTAGTGAGCTAGTAAGCTAATGGTACCGAACGTATGTGTGCCTGAAATTCCGACATGCGAATATTCAGATCAACCTGCGCTATTGCGTAGCCTACCCAGGGTATTCAATGTTCGGTAACTAATCGTACAAATACCATCGGAATAATGTTTATGGACAACAGCTGTCAATACGATGAAGTGTTGAAACATTGTGTCTAGAGCTAAAAATGCTTATTATTAGCAAGGCTTTCTTTTGCCACAATGTTTTCAAATGTCGACTTCTGCAGATGCGTCAAAATATGTATCTAAGTCGATACGGTATGGCTAGTCAGGAAGTTGATGTATTGGGGGAAACATAATATGAAAATGTTCTCTAAATTGTGTATAAAAGGCCGGTAGCCTGAATACAATTACTTATTTAACCCTTCCTAATATTTGAACAATCTACAGCAGACGACTTGTAAAGCTTCTGGTTAAAATATGATTAATATCTGTAAACGAAATTTTATCATTGAATAGAGTTGCAAAAAGTGTGACAGAGGCAGAATTTGCTCATCCTGAGCAATTTCTCATATTGACAAAATGTTTCAAAGATCTTCTGCTACAGACGCACAAGAAATTGTCCGTCTGTATGTAGGAAAGGGTTAATTGTGCTCATGTTACATTGCATATTCTTATTAAAACAGAACGAATGGTAACCAGGACATGGTCAGTACCGTTATTGGATGGTTAACAATGGCGGAGAATGACAGGCCAGATTTTATAACTTTGTACTTGGACGAACCCGGCGTTACTGGACGTTCCACTGGCCCTGATAGTCCGGAGGTACTGTATGTGGCTACCATTACATTAGGTGGCAATACACAGTTGATATGCTCTCTTCAAAGTTTACGTCTGACCATCTTTTTTGTTAACCAAAAAGCTGTTGGCGCGGAATCACTGAAATGATATAAACCATTTTGATGCAACAAAGGATGTCAGAATTATTAGAAAATAACAGAAAATCAATGTATCAATTCGGTTTTTGAAATTTATAGCACTAACAAAGGGATTGCAAGGTCGCAAAAAAGCAGAAGAACATCATTTTTACCCTACACTCGAAAAATCTAAGTAAAGAAAACCCGCAGGGGGCTAGCCTACAAATGGTGAGCTTCTATGTGACCAAAACCTGTATGCATTGTGAGGATGCATAAGGAAATACCACGCTTCCAGCTCCTTTTCGCTCACTTTTCAACTGAAAAATGGCACGGTTTCGCATTTCTGACCATACACATGTAGACTCAATGATGAAAGGGTCAGATGGCAAAATTCAAACTCATGCTTTACGTCCATTTCTTACATTTATAATATATAAAAACAACCATTAGCCCAGAAATGTACCCAAAACTCACAGTTTTTCAGTATTTCGAATATTCCGACTCCAAGTGTTTTATGACCCCTTATATGGTAAGACAAACACCAATAATGGCGTCCCCCATTGCAACATGGTATAGCAAACAAAATACTATAGAGTCAACCATTTTTCTGGTTTAACTGGCTTACCTTTCAAACTTTAAAAGTAGTTTGCTTCATTATTCATATTTTGATTCCAAACATCAAGTTGTATATTTACCAATTTCCTATACATACGATAGCGACATATAAGGGGTTGAGGCGTAGTCATAGTTGGTTCATGCCAGGCGCCTTTATGAACCATTACAAAGTCAGCCGAACACCAATAATGGCGGCGCCCATTGCACTTGGTGTTGCAAGCAAAAGGCTATAGAAAAAATAAATTTGTGGACTGGTTTAACTGGTTTAATTAATCCTTTAAACTAAAACTAACTAAGCATTTCTTTATCGTTATGATGTATACCTAAACGAAAACATGTTTTTATCTTAATAATAACAGGTCTATCTGATGGTCAAGCACATGGATGACATGATAGGACAACTCATGACCGGGTTACATAGTCACAACCTCGACAACTGTGTAAATACAATCATACTGTCCGATCATGGTGAGCTAAAAATATATTGATTGGTTGGGGTTTAACGCCGTTTTAAAAACGAATCAGTCATATCACAGGGGCTAAAGCATCGACCCATATCTATCTGAATGCTTTTTCACATACACTATAAGCTCATTCGTAGAAGAAGACTTTTATCAACCATCATAAACTATATTCCAATGTATATAGTCAATTTGAGATAACCTTTCAAGAGGTGTCGTCACATTCAATATACGTACAGCTAAGTATTTCGGTCCGATTTATAGGAGATTGATAAGTAATATAACAACATATTTGTTATTTCTAGGTATGTCTGAAACATCATGTATGAGACAACTGAGTCTTGACTACATACTAGAGGACGCCCCGGAAATGAAACATTTACTAAAGTACGATGGGACCTTAGGAACTATTTATACCAATTTTAAGCGAAGTGGTTCTGAAATCGTGGACAATAAGGATGGTGAGAATGGAATCAATTGATTGTTACAATAAGAAATATTCACTCGTTTGTTATTTTGACAAATGAAGTTATGTAGTCAACAGTAACTGTCTTTGTTGTATATGTAAAATGATAACATGAGCATCGTTCTGCAAAATCAACCTAAAGGAATTGAAGACCTATGACCTATATCCAGATCATCATGTGCATCCAAGCTTATTAGTTGTGAAGCATTTTTTGACAAACTGTCTATATTTGGTTAGTGTAGTATGGTTGCGTCTGCAGATTTCTTTTTGTCTTATCTCGTTACAAAAACGGTACGGTTAATTATTGTTCTATTGTTTAATATTCATTTGTGAAGTAAAGTGTTGCAGTCTTACATGCATAGCGTCGGACCAAAGTTCCATTGTTCATATCCCGTGATGAGATGATTCTTTAGTGTTTTTCAACTCAAACAGCAAGAGTGGTGGTTAAATCTATAGGAAGCAGATATAAAGCTTTATAAGATTTTAAGTTGAAGCTCGTTTCGCAGTCGAAGTGCACTAACTAAGTTTAACCTAAAGGGGTTTTGCTTCTGGGATTGTTTTCCCATGCAGACATAGTGAGTTATGGTTACAAAAGGTGATTTTAGGCTTCATTGATAAAAGCTGAAGCCTTTTTCGCCATAAATGTACAATACAAAGATTAAATTTTAAATTTCTTTGAAATCTGTACAGTAATTGCGATTTTCGTTATCCTATAACGATGTAATAGATATTCAAGGATTACACATCAGTAATATCCACTTAATCTTAGTCGATTAGTTTATTAATATCAAACGTTCTATTAGACAGCATGATAGACACATGTGAGTGTAGAAGTTCCCTTTTGGAAGAGTTCACGGATTACAAAATACCGATTCTTAGTTATTTTCCAAAAATCATAGTCACTTCTATCTTCTATTTTTATAAGATGTTCACTTGGACGACGCAGTAGACCCATTAGTTTGTAAAAGTATCCATTTGAAAGTATTCACGGCCGACACAGTACCAATCAGACACCATTACAGCAACAACGATAGAATCGGAGAAATTGTTTTAGATGTTGAAGACAAATGGCTTCTCTTGTAAGAACAACAACTTATTGTTTAACGCATTAACATCCATTGTACGTTAGGACATGTGCTAGCGAATACGTAAATGGCAATGGTTTATATGTATTTATGTCCATCATTTCCTGAGAAATTGCATATGTTTCCCAAGTAAAACGTTGAACAGCACTTTATAAGACGCACTTCATCACTTGGAAATTGAGTTATATAATGAATTATTTGTGTGAACTTTAGTCTAATATAGCCCCTGTCATTTATACACCGTTTAGAGGATTCTTTTTTAATTGAGCCGCAGTGGTTAAGTCGTCAGTCACGTCATGTTCTGTTTACCCAGGAGTCATAAGCGCGAATCACGGTTCGGTCAACAATCGTTCTTATAATTAACAAAAGTTATTCTGGCTAACACAATTCGTCTTACACCGATGGGCCAAAGGTCTATGTTGAAAGGTAACCCGTTATCTAAGAAAAATGTTGAGTGCAATTCTGGAAGTCAGTTAGGACATGGTTTAGAGAGCTAACTGACGTGATGTGAAATAACTCCTGAAAACTTTATTTTCAGACCTGATGAAACGAAAAAGTGTCCCAAAGGTAGTAATGGATACGACGAGGTTAATATAAATATGCACGTGAGTATTATCCAACGTTTTTACCCTTTCCCACATACAACAAATCTGTTGAAGACGACCATGAAAACATCTGGGCAAGTCATTTCAGCAAATCCTTATTCTTGAAAGTACAATTATCTAGAATATTTGAAAACAAGGTTGGCGGACGGTGAATATGCTCAAAATTGATAATTTCTCATTTGCCACACTGTTTTTAAAACAAGTCAGCTGCAAATACGTCAAAGTACGTCTGTCTACACATTGGAAAGGGTTAATCTCTTTCGAGAAAAATATCGCACCAAGTCTGGGGAATCAGGGTTCACCGAACAGTAAAAAGTTCAAATGAGCCTTTACAAATGATTGATTGAATGATTGGTGTTTTACGCTCTCTCAACAATTTGCCATTTATATCCGACGTTTCCTTGGTAAGTATTACTTGTTTATTTATCCTGACACCAGACAATAGTTGTAATGCTAACCACGCACCTCTAAGCGCCTAGGAGGGCAGCAACTACTACTTGTTTTAATGTCTTATGACCCTGTCTATGATCGAACACGCGACCTCCCGCACACGAGGCGGACGCTCTACCACTGCACCACCGAGGCGGTCTATGCAAATGAGAAGTCGAATATATATGTGCATGTAGTTTAGAACGATATGAGCCGCTCCATGAGAAAACCAACAGTATGGAATCTGTGTAATGTATCGACCTAGATCAGACGCACAGGCTAATTCAAGCTGACGCATTCCGTCTCAGGGGGTATAGAGGTATAGAATAGTGATTACCGGAACAGAAAATCCACATGACGCGAAAAGTATCTGTCCGGGCAAGCATGCACGACATGTGTATGCTGATCTGGGTCAATACTTTACACAGAGTCAACAATTTTGGTTTTATCGTGGAACGGCTCATACGTAATTTCTAAACGAAACTTAAGAGGTTTAGTCTGAAGTGTACAACTTGCAACCTCGGTGGTGAATTGATAGAGTGTCCGCCTTGGATGAGGAAGGTCGCTGGTTCGATCCCCGGCCGGGTGATATCAAACCGGCATTGTTGTAACGGTAAGCATTGCCAACGTGCTGGTATCGTGATACAGAAAACAACACCATTACTGACTGGTAAATTACCAAGGAAATAACGCGATGGATTATTAAAAACACAACTTGCGGACGCTATATATAGGTTAAGGGAAATAAGGAATTCCCTACACCATAGGGATATTCCAATGACTCCTTCCCGACTTAAATTGTGTTCTGCTTAATCTGACGACGCGTGACTGACAATGCCGTGCAAATACATAGGCCGAATCTCGAGGAATTTGTGTCTTTAAGTTTCATTCAATAGAAATTTCTAGTTCGATGGATGCAATAATCCATTCCAATTGGATGAGAAGGAAGACCAACTTCTAATATGTTAATCAATCCTTTATCGCAGGTAGACGCATGTTGACGACACAACAGCATACAGCTTTTGAAAACATTTTATGACAAGAAGAACTTGCTATAATGATCAAATTCCCCGTTGACTCCACTTAAACTTTTAATTTCAATTATACAGATGTTCCATAATATTATACTATATGTATTACACGTCATCTGCTGAAATTGTGTTGTATGCGATGAAAAGGTTAAATGCTTTGTTCTTCCCCTCTTATAAAATATATTTTTGACCATAGGCTATGTTCCTTGCATATGGACCTGACTTGAAGCATAACATTCAGACTGAACCATTTGAAAGTATAGAATTGTACAATCTCATGTCAGGTGAGCATATTTTCGTATTCTTTTAGTTAGCCCTTTGCCAATTATAGACGCTTTATGACGCCTCTGCAGCAGACGGCCTTTTAAAAACATAGTGCAAACGTGCAATTCCTCCTTTTGCCACAATGTTTTCCACTTTTAATCATAGGTTATCCATCCAATTATAGAGATTTTCTATTTTTTATAAAATACGTTCAAAGTCGTCTGCTACAGAAGTGTCGTATGCGGGAAAGGGTTAATTATTACAATGTGAAAAACAATTACAACAATGTGTTTAACTCTAGTTAGTATATGTACTTTCATGTGTTATGTTTGTCCACACTTCTTTATGTGTACCAGTCTAAAGGAATGGTATAACCCTTTATAAAATCAAATCAATCTGCATCAGCAGAATTAAGACAAATATAGGCAAGCAATAGAAACTCTTTATAACAGAATGCATACTTATGGCCTAGATTTTGTAAAAATTGTTTCAATAGAAAATAGCTATAAATTATCAATTATCCGTTCTGCTGTTGATGCGTCATACTACAACAGCATCTTCAAAAGGTTTAGATTTAGCTGTTGTTACGATATTATCAGATCAAAGGCATACTACTGAGATTTTTTAAAGCATTTTTTCTTTTGTTATACATGTATTTATTTTCTTGCGACTATTATTAATTTACTCTATAATAAACAAGGGAGCTAACTATTTGGAATAATTGAACTTTGCGAATGTTATTAACCCCAACGAGCAGACACCTTTCGTCTCCTGTGGGTTTTCTGTTTCAGGAATCTCTATACCTATATCTACCTGAGACGGAATGTGTCAGCCTGGATTAGCCTGCGTTGAATGCGCAGGCTTATCTTGGTCGATACATTGCGCAGAGTCCATAATGTGTTTTTCGCAGGACGTCTTATTTAAACGAAATACTCTAATAATTTTGTCCAGTACCCTACCTCTTCTAAATCTAAATTGGACACTTGTTTAAAGCTAACATAAAACATTTTAACACACGTATATGAAATTCAATGTATCCACATACCTACATGTATGAACAGTATTGAATCGAACGAGAAAAATAAGTGACATTTAGATTGAATTGAATAAATGGAATCGAGTCACCTTTACGTTTTAGTTGGTTACAAATCTAATATTACAAATACACTCGTTCATTTTAGATCTTTTGAAAATACAACCGGCTCCGAATAACGGCACCAAAGGTACATTAAGTCATATACTTCGGACTAGTCCAATGGTGTCAGAACATAAAGTGGATATCTCAACGTGTACAGGGGGCAATACTAGAGTATCGGCATGCCACTGTAACCTTCCGGTAAGCTATTAACCGTTGTCAACACTCAAACGCTTTAGCTTTTAACCGTTGTCAACACTCAAACGCTTTAGCTATTAACCGTTGTCAACACTCAAACGCTTCAGCTATTAACCGTTGCCAACACTCAAACGCTTTAGCTATTAACCGTTGTCAACACTCAAACGCTTTAGCTATTAACCGTTGTCAACACTCAAACGCTTTAGCTATTAACCGTTGCCAACACTCAAACGCTTTAGCTATTAACCGTTGCCAACACTCAAACGCTTTCTAACGCCTCTGCGGCAGACGACTTTTGAAAACATTTCA
>JAUELF010161157.1:0-14793 GCA_031471495.1 Clinocardium nuttallii | reverse complement strand
CACAGCTCGCTTTATATCTAGAACTAAAGTTTATTAAATATTAAACGTGAATAAAAAACATTTCAATAAATATAAGTAGTTCGGTTTTTAATACATTTCACAATTAATATTAGTTATGCGTGGACTTTCGTGAGGAACGGCTGAACATACGCCTACACAAAGGTCATGCACTTCAAATATGTACGTACAACACAATTTAAAAGATAAACTTCAAACGGACAGACATATTATCAAAGATACACTCAAAGCAAATGCTAATGATTAAAATCATAATATTGTCCAAACAATCTATTTAAAATGATATATTGGCAGTATAACGTGCTAGCCAAAACATACGTATTTTGATCAGATTGTCTATTAAAAACACTAGATCTACAAAATTGGAAAATGTATAAGGTTTGCATTTGATTAACTATAGTAGGGTCTAAGATTGATATACCCACTCTATACCGTGTATTTGTTAAATATTTCTTCTGAATACAATATATATACATACATATCGGACTATTTAACTACACATTTGTACAGAATAAATATAAATTATTTTGCTGACCTTGTCTGAATGTGAAAGTAGAGAATGCTAAACACCGGTTTGTCCGAGACCTTTTTTTGTCGAAAATGACGGTAACCATTTTCGCCTGGTGAGTTCTTTCTTGCATAATGCATTAACCCTCATTTTCTTTGTATTGTTTTAAAGCTTAGAGGTAACTCTTTTCAATAATATATGGTGTTCTATAAAAGGAATGCTTAGAAAGTGTGACAATTGGTCGATTAACATGGAAACAAAGAAGGAATTTATTTAGTTTATTGTGACCTTTAGTGTTTGTGGACTATGTGAAACTGTTGACATCAGTTAACAAACTGCTTTAAGTTGTTGACAATTAAAGACCGACCAATTACGAATTAATTTCCTTGAATGAAAACTTAAAACAAGTCAGTATAAGTAAGTAAGTAAGTAAATCATTTATTTCAGTGACATGTGTACAAATGTACAAATCAATACATATATACAAAAACATATAAATAAATACACCCGGCCCGAAGGACCAATTAGTCACTATTAATATACACTATAATATAATTGCCCGCCACGTAACATAACCCTTTCCCACATACAGACAATTTCTGACTCTTCAATAGCAGATGACTGTTGATAAAATTGTGACAAGAGAAGAAATTGCTCATGATGAGAATTTCTCCTCCAGCCACAATGTTTTCAATTTTATTAAGCAACTAAGCTGTACTTTACTATTTTAATTTCATGAACCAAACTGAGGACTATGGGAATATACGAGACATCGAGACATTCATTTATTGACGACTGGCATTAGCGAGTTTGACGTCGCACGTCAGGTTAGCATAAGTTTGAGTATAATAAAAAATAAAACACTATAACATGAGCATAAACAACTTACCGAACATCTCTTGTAATTGAACTAAGTTTCACATATTGTTAATTTACCAACTTTAACGAACAAATTAAACTGCTTCACCAAGCATACTTTACAACCTTATCGAAGTGTAGAGCTGGTCGTAATACCTGACAAAGAGGGTTGTCCCGTGGCGTGTTTGATTTAAGGTAATTCGATACGTCTAAACGTCAGACCTAAAGGTGTTCAATTTATATAAAGCAAATATGTATGATACAGTCAAAACAGCAGTAAGGTTTAACTCTGATATTTCGTCTGTCTTTCCTCAAACATCGGTGTAAAACAAGGCTACCCTAGCTCAAATTCTGTATTCCTTAACTTTACAAGTAATTACATCAATGACGAGATCGATGGTTTATTTAAATAAACCCATCTCTTCCTATACATTCTTCTTTCTCTTTGCAGACGATGCGTTTCTATGCTTACATATACCCACTGCGCTACATTCGCTACTTAATGATGTGTCAATGTATTGGGAAACGTTGGGTTTAAATAAACACACTTCGAAAATAAACGCCATGATATTTGAATAAGGGATACATACAGCTTAAACATACCTATATTAAATGTAGTTACATATTTCAAATATCTATGAAATAATCTCTTTAAAACGGTAGTATAAACCAGACACAGAAGAAACTTGCACAACGTTCAAACTCGGTTCTTCATACCGTTTTATTATTTTGAAGCAACATGACTTAGATATCAAAGAACATCGAAGACTATTCGACAATCTTGTTGGTTCTATATTCAATTCTGGCTTAGAATTAATAAATTACTATCAGTGTAGGGGTATTGGACAGATAAATTTCTCTGAAAAGTCCTATGATTGAGAAATTCCACAAATCAAGACTGATTATATGGGGAAACAGGCATACATCTATTGAAAACACATCGAACATTGACTATGTGTAAAATTTGGATAAAATTGTTAAACTCTATAAGCAAACTGTTATTAAAACAATGCCATAACATTCCTAAACAGGACGCTAACGATAACAGAACATACAACGATAATAACTGGGCAAGAAACATGACTGCATTAGGTCTATAATAAGAATGGTTGCATCAGCATGCATGGGATATTCAATCAGTTACGATAAGCCAATGATTTAAAGTGTTTACAAACATACTTTGCTTTCTTATTTAGTAACTCAAACCAATAATTAAGTCTTTTCAGTACATTTAAACAACGTTTTGAGGTCGAACCACATTACATAATATATACAGTAACAATTTTAACCTAGCATTAACCAAGCTTAGACTGTCATCCAATGATCTTTTAACTGTTAAGGACATATAATATATACCAACATATATATCGTATTAATATAGACTGAAAACCCGACTACTAGTTTGTTTAATCAATGCAACTATGATTTAATGAACCCTTTCCGTCAGGTATATGGATATTTTCAAAGTTGAACAAACGGTTTATACAAGTTTGTATTTCAGTCATGCTGATATTCCTGTCGACAGTGTTATACTGACGTGTTAGAAATATTGATACTATACGGATCAGGTTGATTTAGTTACGTTACACAATGTTTTACACACAGAAGGTTTACTGAAAATTGTAGTCGTACATAACGGTTTTGTTGAGTACTTGCCCTACATACATAAAGCTTTTCAAATTATATCAGATGTAAGTAAGTTGTTATGTTATGAGAAAATAAATGAATATGGTAACGAGCTTGCATTATGTCTTATGCAATTTGGTCACATTATACTACTTTGAACTAGGTATTAATTGTTATAAGTCTTTGTCTTTGTCTTTTATCTTGCCTATGTGTTGGCATTACAACGGACTGGCTGGAGTCAGGATAAATGGACCCGTAGTACTGGAAACTTACCAAGGGTTCCAATCAACATCTTTCTCTTATCCTAACAGGACCGAATGAACACGCGTGCTTGCAATTAAAATAAAGCAAGCTTTTACTCAATACACCTCTACATGTCTATATATCTAAATGAACTGTTATTTGTTTTTTATTTCGTTTCAGTTTTTCATTATTTATGCCACTCCTATATTTATACATGTTTTACAAAGTGGTATGCGTTTGAAATGTGTAATCCATTAATTAATTTACCTAATAATATATTTGTTTACAATGTGTCTGCATTGAACAGCAGAAACAAAATCGTCTGATAAGTTGGAAGAATGATTACGGTACAGACTTGTAAATGTCGTTAGAAAAGACAAGTAGCTCGATTTGACAGTTATATTTGTTTAAACTCAACTGTGTTAAAGGATTTCTTTCACAGTTTTCAAAATTCGTTATTATCAGGGAAAAGCTTTTTATCGATAAAGTCCTTGGTTGTATCTAAGACCTTTATTGTTTTGCAACCTCTTGTTTGCATCCTTCATATCGATGTTTCTCTTGGATTGTTTTCATCATTTTGTGATTTTCATAATCAGCAATTGGCTATGATTGTATACGTTTATGTCAGCTCATATGTGTATCTCTCCATATCTTCTTTCATTTTTTCAACAATAAATTTGAAGAATAATGTTGATACAGTGTTGAAAACATCGTGAGAAAAAGAAAATGTGCATGACTTGGTTCTCTTATTTCTTTTATCAAATTGATTTCAATGTATTGTGTTGTCTAATGGTTTGTGTATTGCGTATTGTTTCTGTATTACAGTCATCAAAGTTGGAGGAACAATTTTGTTTATAAACTTCTGCGAAGGCCAAAAAATACCCACAAACATTTATCAAACACAGAAATAGAGAGTTATAAACTTGTGTCGAAGGCCAATGTTTCACAAGTTTAATCATATCTTTCTAGATCAGGCGTTAAGAAATTAATTGATCTATCAAAATATGGATACCTTGCTTTTGAAGAAAGAAATATCACCTACACAAAGAATTATAATTAATCCTACGGTCAACCAGATGAAAACTCTAAAAGAAGACTCACAATTTTATATTGAGTTGTATTTTCTCTCAACAAATTTGTTTCAGCAAAAAATAGTCATACTGGTTATTATAGTTGTTATGGTTTAATCATCTAAAAATGTAGACTGTATGTAGTGACAGTTCAGACCGACAATGTCTATTTGTGTGAGTCTTCTTTTAGAGTTTTCATCTCGTTGACCGTAGGATTAATTATAAGAGTTTGTGTATGTATCAGTTGTTAGTTAAAGTAAAGTGTTTCTCGTCATTCACCTCCATGATTACTGAATCGAAAGACTTAATGGGAAATGAGAAACCGATCGAATGAATGACATCTCGTTTGCCTCCGGTCCTCTCGACTCAGAACTAATACTAAAATGCTTGTCGATATCTTTACAAACCTATCCGCTGTAAACATAGCATATGGGGTTAAAGTTTCAGTTAAATATAATGCAAAAAGCTAAGTGTTATGTTTTACGCCAAATTATTGATCTGTTCATTCAGGTAATAAGAGACTTTCTTAGTTGTAAAGAAAACCCTTCCGTTGATCTCAAAAACCCTCTTTACATTTCATTTCCTTTTACTACTTACAATGTTTTCAAAATTGAAAAGCTTTAATGATTATTGCTGCCAAAAATGGCATTTAACATTCCATATTTTCCAACCTTAACTTATTGAAACTACACACATCCTTTAATTATGTTAAATGTTATTATGTTTATTGGCTGTAAGAATGTAATATTTAATGCTAAATAATGAAATGTTATGTTACGATATGTTTTATCGAAGGATATAATAACGCGAATGTGGTGGACCCCCATATTGGCCAACTATTTTGCTGAAGATATAAATGCGTTTATCATTCATTTTTGTTTCGACGTCGCTTCACATAGATGTTTAAATGTGCACATATGTACATTAATTCGAGTTAGTGTACACACACGCGCTTTAATTGATATTTCATATTCTTGGACACTATTGATCCGATTTCGATTTAAGATTACTGTAAATGAACTGTTGCAGTGACATTACTGAATAATGTTGGAAATGGCGTAAAACCCCTTTTTTAAAACAAACATTTGTTTGTATAAATATATACTTACGGAAATTAAAAACTGTGCATGCCTTTAATTTGAATATTTAATGAAATACCATTCTAATTATCATTTTACTTTACTTTACAGAGTCAAAAGTTTACACATTTAAAAGCATTAAACATTTGTTAAAGATTCAATTAATCGGAAAAACATCGAACGTTTTTGTTCTGTTGGATTGTTACGATGCCACAGCTTACCGAAAATCAGCGTTTGTGTGCCATAGGTATACTGTAAGCTGGAATGCAGCAACACGAGGTCGCTCAACAATTTGGTGTGCATAGGAACACTATTAGTTCACTGTATAGACGTTACCAACAGTACTCAGGACTACCCTCGACCTGGGGCACCGTGTGTGACGTCACGCCGACAAGACAACCATATTCGGCGAACTCATCTTTGTAACCGTTTCAAATCTGCAAGTTTGACGGCTAGAACTATTCCTGGACACCAAATAATTAATCCGAGAACTGTTCGGAACCGATTGCGTGCCGTTAACATTCGCCCCCGACGTCCTGCAACACGTTCAGTTTGACAAGACGTCACCGATATGCACGCCTAGGATGGTCTCGAATTCGCCTAATGTTTACCCGTAGACTATATGGGGAAATACTCTTCACGAACGAGTCACGATTTAGCCTTGATAGCTCAGATAGGCGAACCAAAGTTTATTGCCGATCGGACATGTTTGGGACGAAATAAAACGTCGTTTACGTCAACTACCCAATCAGCCAGTTACGTTGGTGGAGTTGGAAAATGCCTTGGTGCAAATATGGAACAACCGTCCACACGCAATATTTGAGACTATGAGACGAAGGTTACGTGCATTCATCAATGCATTTGGCGGACATACCGAAATGGTTGTCTCGACTCCGATGTGACCGAAGTAGAATTCGTTCGTTAAAGGGCTCCGAAACTGTAAGTATTTATGTTTGGAGGGAACATTTATACTGGCTTCATACATGGTTATTATGCTGGGAACCAATCATAAATACTTACAGTTTCGGAACCCTTCGGTAACTCTAGGAAAATAAAATAACCATTTTCGGGTAAAATCTGTCAAAACAATTTCGCCGTATTCAAAACAATCAGGTTTGTAGAAAATGCATGCGTAGTGGGATATAAACCTCGCTGTTATGGAATCATCAAACGCAAGTTGTTACAAACAATATTTTCTGTTGATTCACGTTGTTTTTGGCCGGGCATAACGAACCGTTAAAGAATTGTGTTCTTTAACGAACGAATTGTACTTTGGTCACATCGGAGTCGAGACAACCATTTCTCAAGTTAATTGCTTCGCTGTTATATACTAAAATATACTTCTATCTTACATCATGTATCTAATTATTTCTTTCTTTCTATTGTTTCTATTTCTCTTATTTTACTTTGTTCTTATATCAGTATCATAATAACACCCTTTGTTGTTCTTTGACCACTATATGTAAGTATAATTTATTGCAACGCTGTCTGTTATGTTTTATGTACATACTTAGCATCTAAGCATCTAAAAAAAATATTGTATTAATAGGGCCTTCCGAGAATAGGAGCATTCGGGCATTATATATAGATATATAAAACGGGACTCCTTAGCTCAAGTATAGCAGTTGTACATAAGAAAGTGGTTCAATATATTTAATCGCCGCGTCAATATCATCGAATAGCCTTATATCTACGACATATAGACCAGCTTCTTTGGTGGAGCGCAATATCAAGTTTGTTTACGATACGTATAGACCCCAGACACAGAGTGTAAACTCTACGTTATTGATCTAACGATTAATATTCCAGAGCTCCGTTCGTGCTTAAATAGACTGAAAGAGAAGTGTTCGGTACATATATACGATATCATTTTATCATCGAAATCTTTCTCACACAATTGGCACACCTCAATGAAAGTACAATCTTCGATTTTTCCTGAAAAACAAACTAACATTGATGAAACCCAAGAAATATTACTGATCTTACGAGAAAAAGATGCAAGGGTTAGATGGCTTGAAGGCTTATCAGAAGTCGAAGGAATACTTTAAAGAGATCCTCATAACTGTACTATTAATGATTTACCCACATCGAAACAAGCAGTTCATTTTATATACATTCAGATGCATGTGACCCTTGCGTAGTATAACTTTTTGTATGTCAGGAGGGGTGGGGGTGGGGGTGGTTGAAATACTTTAGATACCATTATTAAATTGCTTACATTAACTTTCAAAACATTATTCTGTTGGTTCAGTTATTGTTCATAGACGTACATCTATATCGTACGTACATATAAATTACATCTCAAGAAGTATCTCAACAATGAAATTATCTCATTATTCTGACATATCACTTATAGATATAGGCCGGTCCATGCTACAAGATACAAGTCTGAATTTGCTTATAGCGTATAATTTCCGTCAATCTGCTCGTTGTTAATAACATCTTCACGTGTTCAACAAAACAACTACTTTAAAAAGACATCGCGTGGTACATTTAGAAAATAGTTTCAAACAGGTAAGTGTTCAACATTCAAATTGTCAAAACAGGGAATAGAAACAGTTTGTGAAGTAGAATGTGAAGTGCATATTAAACAGTATGGGAGCGAGCAAGACAGAGCAGAGCGCATTGAATGCCTCAACAATTGTTGTGTGCTTTAAACAAGATACTCTCTAAGGGGTTAAACGGTATGCTCTTAAACAAGTATCGTTGTAATTCGAGTTAATGCATTTATACATGCCAACTGTTATTACAATGTTTACACTTTAGCCTATCGTAAGAAAATCATTTGTTTCTAACCCTTTACCTGACTGGTCATAATAGGCCTCTTCCAAGTTGTAAAGTTTTGAAAAGAGATTAAGAAATAAATATTTAAGAGCGAAAGCATTTGCCACATAGTTATGCAGCAGTATGTATTAACAATAAATAAGAAGCGAGCACTTAAGACCAAGATTATGCTAAACTAAAGAACGGTCTAATCTTGGTCTGAATTTTTACACAAATGTGACCTTAAAGTACACAGCCAGATAAGAAAACTGTGTTTAACTGCCTGTCAGGACGGACAATTGTTCATTACAGATTAAAATATTCAAGATACAAAAGATAAAATGTTAACTGTTTTAAAAAAAATAAAAGTGTTTTGCTGATTACCTTTAACCCGTCCCTGATACAGACTTTCTTTGCTTCATTCAAAAACGTCCGACGACCGATTTCGATTGGTATAAAAGGAAATATTCAAATTGTACAATTTTCATGCTTTGATAAAACATAATATAATTTAAGTCGGATTCATTTTTAATTTAAAATAAAAACTGAAAAGTTCTTTAAAGTTTTCGCTCAAATTAAAAGGTAAACTATTGTGAATCATCGAGTATTTACAGCTTCGAGCGTGTCCTCTATATGTATTTCCTACTTAAGTTGTACATTCTAATATTTGCTATATATCAGGGCGGACCACTGTTGCTTGAACTCCAGATAACTGATACTCTTGATATAACTGAAATAATTTTTAAAATTATTCGTTTCGACACAGAGGTTTGTATTAATCTTCAGTTTGAACTAAATACCCACCTTTCTTGATACAGTAATAAGTTTCAAGTAAACAACTTTCGATAGTATAGGGGAAAAGGAAAACAGTATGCCATTTAAAAAATCTTACATAATCTTATGTTTTGGGGATCCGCCATTTGTTGATGACCAATAGCATCGTTGATAAATAAAAAGCATTGTCTAACAATGTATCAACAGTAAATCATCTTCGACAAGCATATTCTTTATGGACCATCCAGAAATATCGAGTAAAGGGCAAACCTATTTCTTAAAGAAAGGGAAACAAATATTTGAATTGTATTGTATTGCCTTGTATACATTTTTACCTGTGCAATAACAACTGGTTATTGTAGTGTATAAGGTTGTCAAATATTATTAGAAAACAATTGATCTGTTTTAGAAACTGATCGGAACAAAATTCAGCAAATCTGTTAGTCACGGTCGGGTTTTTATAATCGAAACGAGTGAATATTGTGAACCGTTTCATCAAAAGAGTCGTTACTAAGACGTACTAAACATTCGCCCGGTTTGGTCCTTATTGAACACTGGTCATTGCTAAGCCAGCTTTTTTGTCGTTAAAATGGCGGCAGATTTGTTGTGGGGTAATCGAAATGCATCGTCCGTTTGCATGTGCATATTTGGCATTCTTATTTACAACTCAAATCACAAGTGAGATAAAATATATCAATACATCAAATTAAACAATTGTTGATATCAATCTGCGCATATCTGTAGTAAATCAGACGAAACTGTCCCAAATTTATCTCAAAACATTATATAAAAGAAACCCGTAGTTCTTAGATGATTGATTAAAACTAATAGTGATTAATGAAGGACGAATCGTATATTTAAGAATAACCCATGTAGCTGTCTTCGTACACAGCTGAGATATGTCCTTCTGCCATTGTTTGCTGCGAATGACGAAAATTACACGTTATACTTATGTTTTGCTTTATAAAAGAAAATCATGTCTCTACGTCATATTGATTGGAAGATTCATCGTAAAAAAGCGGTTAAATTTAAGTGTCCAGTTTGCCATTACAACTAATGTGATATAACCCAAATGTCTCTTTCATCAGTTTTACATTTTGAACCATTATTTAATAAGTGTCGATGCTGTTGTTGATAGAGCGCCCGCCATGACGCTGAAATTCGTTCCCCTACTCGAGACGTCATATACTTGAATTTGTCTCCTCTTTGACGCTCTGAATTGTAGCTGAAGCATAACGACTGACCGTTGCTGTCAGAATAAAAGGACAAGTACAACACAGTTAACGTCGTGCTATAGCTGAAAACTTGTTGTAAATGGCTTAAGAAACCAAACAAGCACACATACCATGTGTCGGGTATTGTTATAGAAGCCACACTTGTATTGTTTTGAAGATAACAATAACTTTTTAAATATCTGAAGTAAAAATTGTCTGAAAATCAAAGTATACAATATATTATATTTGACAGGATTAAACATCACCGAACGATCGAACAGCTTATATCCGTGTCTGACCGAGTTGGCGCGTTGAAAATATAAATAGTTTGAAATCCATCCTCATAAACTAAATAACCTTATCTATCAACTCCCCAAACCCTTCATTTTAATGGGGGATTTCAATTGCCACAATATGTTGTTGGGATGTAACTACGCAAAGTTAGAATACTTTATTTTTGAACAAGATCTTTGTCTTTTAAATGAAAAATCATTTACATACTTACAACTGCTACTGGTTCTAACTCATCTCGTGATGTTGCTGTTTGTAGCCCTGACAATTATTGTTGATTTCTCATGTAAGGCTGCAGACGACCTTCTTGGAAGTGATCATTTCCCTTTAATTATCAGTGAAACTCTGCCATCTGTCCAGGGGCGTCCCAGACGATTGAAGCTTAATAAAGCGAATTGGAATTTATTCTAGATGCGATGTGAACATTCCATTAATCCGGATGCTTTCTTAGAATGTGATGACCCTAAAGAACTGTTTACTTCATTAATTTATCAGGCGGCTCAAGGAGCAAGCAATACGCGACCTCGACAACTCCAAAGCGCCCTCACAAGTCTTGGCCTGATGAGGACTGCAAAAGGCTATAGGAACACGCAAATCGGTTTCCAGACAATTTGACCTGAGGCCAGCTCAGTAAAACTTTGTAAAATTTAGAAAAGCTCTCAAAACTATTATATAAAGTAAACGTACGTCTTGGCGACCTATGTATCTAGGATAAATTCTAGATCATTCATCAAAAAGACATTGGATATGATTCGAAAAATTAATTGCAAGAGTAGTTCGATTAGTGTGAATCATCACAACTGTTCAGTCTGGTTTACGTAAACATAGAAGCACAGTATATCAATTGATCCGTTTTGAAACTTTTATCCGTGAAGCTTTTATTAAAAAGGAGCATGTAGTTTCCGTCTTCTTTGACTTGGTAAGTGCATATGATACGACTTGGAAGTATGGAATTATGAAGGACCTCTATGATTTCGGCATAAGAGGTAGCCTTCATTATTTTATTTCTGCATTTTTGACTGATTGTAAGTTCAAAGTTCGTATTGGTGATACTTTTTCAGAACCACACGAACAGGCCATGGGTGTTCCCTAGGGATGTGATTTTTCTGTGAAGTTTTTTAGTGTTATCATTTATAACATTATCAAATCTGTTAAAACCTTGAGTTGAATGTTTTCTATATGTTGATGATGTATGTATGTGATAAAACAGATAAAGCAAATATGCATACAATTGAAATATAATTGCAACAAGTTTTGAATAATTTGCAAAAGTGGTCAAACGAAAATGTCTTTAAATTATCTAAAATACCAAATGTATTCACTTTTGTCAACTCCGTAAACACCATCAAGATCCTGAATTAACGCTAGATGGCACACGTATTGAGGTTGTGTCTGAATTCAAATTCCTTGGTCTAATATTCGACCCGAAACTGACCTTTATTCCCATATGGACTGGGTGGTGATCGTAAAGTCCTCTTGAGACTCTACAGGTCATTAGTTCGATCTGAATTAGACTATGCGTGCATTGTCTATGGCTCTTTAAGTGTTTAAGGCTAGCCATCGGCGTTTTTGAACCTCGCTCGTTAAAAGTCTCTATGGAGAAGCCAATGAACAATCCTTGTTTTTACGCCGACAAAAACTACCGATGCAGTATTTTTAAAACTTAATTGCAATCCTTCCAATCCTTCAAACTCATAGGGTTGTTTCTAGGATTGTTTTCATTGAAAAGTCAATGTCCCTGTGTCTTATTGACAGGTTCTTCATATACCTACACATTTGTCCGTTATTTGATGATAAGATTTGTAGGGAAAGCACTACAACTGACTGTTGCTGTCAGGATGATAAGACAAGTAGTATAGCAAAGGTCGTGCTTTTATTGAAAACTTGTTGAACACGTAGTAAAACATCAATTAAGTAATGAATCACATATGAAAAGTATACAATATAATTTAGATACAATATGCTTAATCAGCAAACGTCGTGCTTTAACTGAAAAAATGTTTAAATCGGCGTAAAACATCTAACATGTGTCGGGTTATGTAGTATAAGCAGCAAATGTGTCTTATTGAAGGTAACAATTACTCGGCTGAGGCGTTTTGTGATGTCATCATCTCCATAACAAATTATCGGGTTTTAGCGGCGACTCTATTTCCGTTACAGAAGCGTGAGAGTTAACCCACTCCAAAAATATGTCGCCGTGACTTTAGATTTGTCATTTACCTTTACGCTGTATCGTCGCCTATTTTGTGGTCCTATGGTGTAGGTTTCTTCTAAAATATGTTGCATCTTACAGAATAATTACCATCGTTTAAGTTTGTACTGTTTCAAAACTGATCTTGGTTTATTAGCTTCATTAATTTTGATTTCATATGCGTTCGGGTAACGCACGTGGTACTTTGTTGATATTGCAATCATTTATTGTTAATTAAAACAGGTAGTAGATACAAGTTATATATTGAATCTTCAAACATTGGTTTTGTCTGAGCTGTATCTGCACGCTTTATGTATATGTTCATATGTTTATCACACATAACCAAAACCTTCCTTGGCTATTTCTGGCAAGATTGTGCCACAGCTCAAGGGAGCTAACGCTTGGTTTCAACGAAATTGTTGAGCAATGGATGATTTCTCTTTACTAACAAATAATCACAGGATTTGATCCTTATGTTCATTTTTCTCTTTCCCATTCTTTGTGATGCAGGACATTTATGTCCTATCAACATGCTCTGAATGGATTTCTGTGTGGGATTTGAATGTCATGCATCGCTTACTCATACGACTTGCAAATAATATAGACTTTCGTCAGATGTTGGTGTATTCAATGGGAGTCATTATGTAAGAGATTTATAATCACAAAGGGTTTAATATTTGAATTAGTTACTGTTGCTTTGGAATTATATATTTTTCAGCTTTCTACTACTTTCTGAGAAATAAAGTAAAAGAAATCGTTACAGGTTGGAAATATCTGAAGTAAATATATTCAATCCTATTCATCAAAGCTTACAAATGTGATCAGATTTTACAGAGTTCTCCATCAACGCACAATCGAACAGCTAATTTTCATGTGTGACCGAATGGTCGTATGGAATATATAAGTGGTTTTGAACTCATTATTCATAGTCTTTATTCCAAAGTGTGTAAACTTAATGACTGAAATGTTTTGATTACCCGATACAAAACTAGTGCATTTTGATAATATCGTCCCCTCTCTTAACATTTGATATATTTAACATCGATATATAATTAAATATTACCCGTTTAAAATTGTGTACCAAAATAAAAATAAAAAGTGTTGAACATTATATTTTCTGATAATAATTCGGGATATAGGCTAGTTATTTTAGCCAAAATAACCCTACAACCTAGAACAAATTGCAACAGAAAATGTCTTTGCACCATGCTCATCTGTATAGTGTCCAGCAGCTTAGAAAAAAAGTCCTCAAAATTATCTTTAGTAGAAATATGTTTTTTTTGTTGAGTGAAAAGACTGGTTTTCGCAATATTGATGATTTTAGAAAAAAAATAAATTATTATTCTTATTTAATTCACGCACTGTTTATATGTATTTTTATTAAAAAATGTATATATATATTAGGGTACTAACAAATAAAAAATATACGCTAAAATGGCGTGTTTTTTTTCATTTTAGCATTAAATTACATTTTATGGAATCATGACAAATTATAACGATTACATTTATCTAATACCTATTATACAAGTTAAGCTTATGCATGTCCTATAAGTCTTAACATTTTATTATTCTAAAATAAAATGGCTAGCCATAGTTGTAACTTTGAAGTGTGGAAATAAAACATAGAGTGCTAAAATTACAATTTCCTAGAAAGTTCAAATAGCGGTATATATTTCAATCTTAAATGGTTTTAGGTTGGTTAGATTACTTGAATAAGGTCCATATTTGACTAACATAAATAATGATGTTTTTACAATTATTTGTCTAATCAATATCCTCATTGTATGTTTGAACGTTACTGCAGCCAGTACCCTGGCAATCTCCACAACTTGAAGTGCAATGAAGTCCGTGCTTTCGACAAGAGCATCTGTTGGAATCACAGTTCACTTTACAATTACATCTTATGATTTTTAAAAGTCGTTCAGGTGCTGCAGGTAGTGTAGAAATGAATGTTGATCTTACCAATTGCAATGAGGTCATCAGATGTTGCACGCGTTCTTGGAACGATAATTTTGTTGTTAACCTTTGGCGTAACGGTAGCAATGATACCCATCCCATGAAAAGTATTATGCCCATCAATAGTCCCTGTGTTATGGTCAACATTGTCTGCGACATACTGAACAAACTGGTCACTGCTTGTTTCAAGTACAGAACCCCT
>JAUELF010161046.1:0-14795 GCA_031471495.1 Clinocardium nuttallii | reverse complement strand
GGCCATGTTTTTCGACCAATCAACATGGCTTCAAGGAATCTGATAGAGGGTCACCCAAGGAACATTTCTACAAAATATTTTCAAAATCTGCCAGCCAGTTTGGGAGAAGAAGAATTTTGAAGTTTTTTTCATTTTGTTGCCATGGAAACCAGAATTCTGCATAGATCTCTTTAGCCATATAAGGCAAAATAGCCCCGCCCCCTGGCGGCCATGTTTTTGGACCAATCAACATGGCTTGAAGGAATCTGATAGTGGGTCACTTAAGGAACATATCTACACAATTATTTGAAAATCGGCCTTACACTTTCGGAGGAGAAGATTTTTAAAGTTTTCACTATAGCCATTTAATGCAAAATAGCTCCTCCCCCCTGGTGGCCTTGTTTTTCAACCAATCAACATGGCTTGAAGTAATCCGATAGAGGGTTATTCGAGGAACATTTCTACAAAATCATTTGAAAATCTGCCACAGTTTTGGAGAAGAAGAATTTTGAAGTTTTTTTCATTTCATTGCCATGCAAAACAGTATTCTGCATGGATCCCAAAAATTTGAAGGAATTCTGGTGATGTTATTGAGAGGATGCTTTCTGTGAAGTTTCATCTCAATTGACCCACTGGTTACTGAGGAGAAGATATGTTGACGCATGACGCCCGATGCCGGACAAAAGGCAATAACAATAACTCACCTTGAGCAGAGCTTAAAACACATTTACGTATTAAATCACGTTATTTGAATAACAAAGTTGTTTTACCTTGACATATATTAGGAGATGAGGAACTAACTTAGCATTACAGAACTGGCAGCTGAAACATAAAACACAACACAGCATTTAATATAAATATATGTTGTTATTAAAACAGCACGGTGACCTACACAAGCATAAATTTATAACCTTTAACCCATTCTCTCATATAGACGCCTTCTGACGCCTCTGCAGAACAGCTTTTTGAAAACATAGTGACAAAAGAAGAAATTGCACAAAACGTGCAATTTCTCCTTTTACCACAATGTTTACCACTTTTATTCATAGGTTATCCATTCAATTATAGAGATTTTCTATTTTTGACAAAATATGTTCAAAGTCGTCTGCTGCAGAATTGTCGTATGAGGGAAAGGGTTAACAAGTGGTTGTGAGAACTTGTTTTTTATCATCATAGTTCATTGAGCATGGAAATAATAATACAATTTGTTATATTTACAGGTCAGTTGAAGGTATCGGCGTACATGAATTTTGGTTTATTGACAGTACATGTTGTACAAGGGCGACAGTTGTCAACAAAATGGAAGTCATCCTGTGATTCTTTTGTCAAGGTATGTGTTATTTGAAACAAGAACTACTACGTTCTGAATGCAATCATCATTGCTATTTATGGCAGTAAAATGTCTAAAGAAAATGTATTTATTGAAAAGTTTTTCATTACATACTATTACAACATATTAATTGTGACAGTTTTTTTATGATTTTAATATATTAAATGAAAAAAATTGTTTTTAAAAAAAGTTTTTTATGCATATATATTTTATTGACTTAAATTAGCACCTGTAAGTGGGAAAGGGTAAACATATTGAAATTTCTTGCCACCATTATATATATAATATTCCTGTTGTTTTTTAGATGTGCCTCATCCCAGATGACGGAAAGAAACCCAAATGTAAAACCTGCATAGTCCAAGACTCAAACAACCCACTCTTTGATGAAAAGTTCTCATTGTAAGTATATTCAACTACTTCTTATCCCTAAATGTCCAAATAACAAACTTACGCAGCGAACATTTAAATGAACAAACTACTTGAGAGCATACAATGAGTGTGAAATAGAGAAATATTGAGCTATCATTCATTTTGTCATGATATTTAATACATTCATTTTGTCATGATATTTAATACATTCATTTTGTCATGATATTTAATACATTCATTGTCATCAGATATTTCCACCTTAGGAAGAGTTTCTAACTGTTATTATGCTCTGCTGGTAAAAGAACTTAAAAGAAGGAGACCCAATGTCTAATCCGGGATTAAAAGCCTACCCAAATGTCAAGATGAATTATTATAACTTGCTTATTATTGGACAAAAGGTACAAATGAAGCATTGAAGATTTATTATAAAGTGACATATTCAATTCAATTGATTTATTAAGTTATGTAATGTCTGTTACATATATTTGGCCTCACTGCCATGTAGAATGATATAACTTCAACAAATCAAAGTATATTTGTACATTAATTGATAGGAGGTGGAAACAGTATGTGCTGCAGATGCGTAAAATGGCATCTGCATGTTTGAATGGGTTAATATGGAGAGGCAGTGAATGTCAGTGGCACTACTGTCACACACACAAACAAACGGGGTTAATAACACTTAAACATTGGCTATAGGGATTACCTTGATAGGGCTCTGTGAGAATAGCATTGTTTTATTTCCTACAGTTGCTGGGATTAGCCGCTTTAATCAGGCAAACAAATGATAAAGTGACAGATGACCATTTTATAATGATGGTCAACCCATGGTCAGTTCAAGATAAGGGCACTGGTCAGCCTTACTCTAAATATGAAACAAAGAATAGAAGTTGTCCAGATATTGGAGAAGTTTCAATTAGATTTTCTGAATATGGTGTCATATGATAAAATTGTGTTGTTTTTTTTAGATGTTGTATTTTTGTTTTGGGCAAACTGAAGATCTGCATTTCAAGTTAATATTTTGCAGTAACAATATATTTTTAATTTCTACAAAATTTCATGGTTTTGTTTTGCAAAGACTTTTTTTTATAAAGGATGTCACACAGTTTTTCCTTCTGCTTATCAGGTGTACATTAGAGATAATTGTCAACTTAATGCCCTCCGTGTTTGTTAGGTTGATAAAGGAGTAATTATTTCTCCATATCCTGGTTGGAATGATAGTAACTGTGTATATTTGGGCTTTGACTTTTTCTCCTCTTGTCAGTCATTATCAATTACTAACTACTATCTTCTTGAGTAATGAGTACTCAAGTAGATGATTCCATTAAGGATTATTTAAGTATCAATTAACTCTTCCCCACATGCAAACATCATTTTGAAGCATCTGAAAAAGAATACTTTTGAGAGTGGCCAAAAAGAAATTGCTAAATATGCGCAATTGTTTATTTGCCACAATGTTTTCAGCTCTACCAACAATTACTTTCCATTTATCAAGATGTTAATACATTGTCTAGATGCTTTCAAAGTTATCTGCTTCAAATTTGTTGTATGTCAGAAAGGGTTTAAAAATGCCTTCATGTGATTTTGTAAGGTGACATTACAATTAAGTAATGTGGAATCTGGACCCTCTCGTCTTAGAAAGGAAACAGTAGAGACACATCCATTCATAATCTTCATCCTGGGTTGAGGCCACTGTTTGCTTAGTGATAAGATATAGATTAGAATCTTAAAATCTGAAAGTAATTATGATAAATTGTCAGATAATGTTGCTAACTTGTTAAGTGCCAATATTGGAACTAAGTTAGCCATGGTATATGGTGACATATTGAACGGGTAGTGTCATCTGAAAAAGGGAATGTCTAACTTCAAGATTTTGGCAATTTTTAGGTATTTTTAAAACTGAAAACATACCTTTTTCGAGGGGGAGGGGTTTCAAATATTTGAATAGAAATGTTAAACATTTTCTGTGAAAAAAGGGAGAAAATATTTGTATTTGTAAGTCTTCACTGTCAGGGCCTTTACTGGTACCTTACTGTCTGACATTATTGGAAGCTGTGTGATATTGCACTGTAAATTTGGCAATATTGACTGGTTAACATCTGGGTGTAATAAAGGTGTTTGTACTGGGTAATTGAATGATAATTTACAGATATTTAACAGGCTACCTGTTTCTGGGATAATATCATCAATAGTTTACACTTGTTTTTGAGCAACGTTAAAAGATGTCAGTTTAATGACATTCATTTTGGGGGAGGGGGGATACAACAGTTCATATTTAAGAAAAAAAACATGTTTTAAATAAAATTGATATTTTGTAACCATTTCTGATTTATATTTCAGTGAGTTAAATGATGAAGATCACTGTAAGAGACTGATGATTTCTGTATGGCACAGAGACCAAAATGCAAGGTAAATATCTTTATTGATAATATTCTATTTCAATAAAGTATGGTTTTATAGAGTTTAAACAGTCTGAATTTTGGAAGTCATAATTTTTCTGAACTTCTCATCTGATTGAGATATAATTATCACTGCTATCAGAAATAGAGAAGACCTTAGGTTTTCACATGGTCTAGACACCTAGTCTTAAATTTTAAATTTATTTTTGGGGAAATGTCTTTAATCAGTAAGTTAGATTAGAATGATATTACTTTTTGATGAGGTATTTGTAGGCTGTGAAGCCAGTGACTCAATGCCTTCACAAAAAGGTGATAATTAGTGGTCCTCTTATGTGTGCAGAGGTGGCAGACAAGGGCTGTTAACCATTTCCCATACTGCAACTATTTTTTGGAAACATTGTGGCAAATGGAGAAATGGCGTGAAATAATCAATAATTGTACTTTCAATTTAAGAATATTTAAATATTTTTGCCAATAAGTTCTCAAATTCCTGTAAGATTTTTTTTTTTCATCTTTACTCAGTCATCAAAATATTATGAGAGTATTCACTAGATAGGCATCAAATTGTTGTTTTTCCCTATCACATGGTCATTGCTATAACTTGGTTATAGGTCAAAGATAGTATATATTTTTTTATAGTATTTATATTATTATTAAATATATTTTTGGCGAAAGACTTCATTGTAGAAAAATAGATAAATCCTTCTTGCCCAGCCCCTTATAAAATGTTTTTTGAGTAGGGATTTACCGTCTGATCAGCGTCTGATCACATGATTGGTCATCAGATAGGAAAAATAGGTTTCTCCAGATAGACAGAACTATTGAGAGTCATCTGATAGTTTAATTGGTCATTTAAAATGGATTCCACCCATTCCTGTGTATGATAGATCTAATTTGTCTGTGTTTTTACTGAGTAGAAAGTGAGTGAATGATGGTTTGATTGGTGGCCAGTGTACAGTAGATAGGACAGGCACTGTCTGTCTTAGGTCCTTAGGGATGTTTTAGGGGGATTATCTCAATGACATGGACATAGATCTTATCTTGTATCCTCTTATCTTATTGGTTGGATTTTATAGTATCAGTAATTCTGATTGGTTAGGTAATGATTAGAGAAACTGGTTGGTGAAGATGTGATTTTATCAGTTAGTACAAAGACTAACATTGTATCTGATGGTAAAGATAGGTTAATTAGACTCAGGATGGTAATGAATACAGGATTTTTGGAGACCCAGCCTTTATGCAAGGGGGACCAGTAAGTTCTCATTTTCGTAGTTTTGTGTATGAGTGTATTTGAAAGTTTATTTTCACTGTTTTTTTCTAATTTATTAAAATTTGCAAGTGATTGATTCATTTGTTTGTAGTTTTTCTAACTTGACAAATTTGGTTGCAAAAATCAAAATGTATTCATTAATACTGTGTCTTGGGTTTTTGACTAGAAACCCTTTAGTTTGCCTGCTAATTTGTTGTTAATTAATTTGTACATATATCTGTAGCTACTATTGTTTTCTGTTAGAATATATCAATTATGATCTCTCCTACTATCTATGTATGAAATTAAAATATGTGTAGTAGTTCATCAAGCCCTTTTCCACAAATAGTCACTTTCTGGCACCTCTGCAGCAGACAACCTTTGAAAACTTTATGCTAAAAGTAGAAATTGCTCATGATGAGCCATTTCTTCTTCTGCCACAATGTTTTTATTATTTCTTACGATTTTTCATGTTTTTACCAATAGTATCTCAAAGTCGGCTTTTGCAGACTTGTTATATGTGGGAAAAGATTGAAGATGTAAAGGCATATTTAAGAAGAAAAAAGCCTTGTTAGATACTACATTGTTATCTTGATTGGCTATACGATCTGATCAGTGCTAAACCTCCCATGTTGACCACACTCCTTGACACTAAGTTAGAACTAATTCAATGTCAATATGCCTTCATTGACCAACCAGTACAATATTTACTGTTTGTTAGAAGGGTATTAAAAGTTACTGGTTTTATAAATTTTGTAAATGAGCCAGTGCATGGGAAAAAGGTACACAGAGTCAACTGTACAGTGCTGTTTCAGATCGGCCTGTAAACATGCTCAGATTTATACACAAGTTGACACAAGCTGACAGAAGCTTTTGTAAGCAATATGTGAACAGTGTTGACATTGATCAAGCTGTACAGATGTAAATGTTGATATACATGTAATTCTATACTGTTCACATAAATCAACTTGCACCTTCTCCCATGTACAGACGGTCTGTATGATGTTAGGGATTATCATAGCTGTATCGGTGAACAGGAGTGGGTTCAGGACTCTTGTTTGACAGTTTTGTTTGCTTGTTGAGTTAGTGTTGATCCTGGAGGTATTAGGGTTCATTATTTCATACAAACAGTTGTTAAGTCTAGGAACATTGTGTAAACATTCTCGTTGTTTTGTTTCATACATGATGCTGGGGTCTTGGTGTTAGTTCTTTTATTGGGTGGAAGATGTAGATTACTGTAGTTTATATAGATTGGACAGTTGTATGTTCAAGACCTTTTTTTTACATCTTTTAACCTTTCCAACATTAAAAAAAATCCGCAGCATACAGCTTAACAATTGGAAAAAATTGAAATTAAAATTAATAATTGGATATGGCTGAATACACTGTGTGGCAAAAGGAGAGATTGCTCAGAGGCATCAAAAAGTGTATGTATGTAGAAAAGGGTTAAGAACTTTTGTGATCATTATTGCATTTTCAAAATGTAGTTCTCATAATTAGTATGAACTTACATAGGTTAAACTATTGTTAAGGGTCAATATAAAGGGGATTAGGGCTCTTCAACAAGGGTTTAAGGGGAAAGTGTGTAGATAAGGGTCATGATTGTTTTACAATTGGGCTGAAAATCCAAAAGATTTGTTAAATAAACTAGGACAAGTTGTTTTGAGAGATGTATGGATATAGTTGATGATCTAATAAGACCATTGTGATTATCATTGATCCTATGATTCATACCTTTTTTAGCCTCCAATTCAGACAACTTTAAAAACACTATTAAAATATAATCCATAATTGTAAAATTTCTGAGCTCTTAGATGAAATCACATTCAATCAATGTCAAGATTACTTAGCTTGCTTGCTGTGCATCAAACATTGTTTTATAATTTTCAACTTTAGTTGCCAATCTGAAGTAAGTGGGTTCAAATATTAAAAATCCCTTAAATAAACATGGATATATTTGAAATTATTGTGGCAAATGGAGACATTGCTCATCATGAGTAATTTCTCCTTTGCCACAATGTTTCTAAAAAATCTCATTAATTTTTAACTCAAGACAAGTAGTTCTGGGGAAAAAAGGATGCATTTCTGATCTTTATATATTTCTATACTAGAGCCCACCAAACAGAAGTGGACTATTATGTTAAGTATCTGTGTCTATATTTTTCAGTGTGAACGAGTTCCTGGGTTGTATGTCATTTGGTGTAAGACACCTTACAAACCCTAAGAAAGAAGTGAGTGGCTGGTACTACCTGTTAACAGAAGATATTGGGAGAAAGAAACACCTGAAGGTGACACATAGACAAGTGCCACAGCTTAAAGTTAGACGTAAGTATTGATAACAGTCATATACCACAGAGGTTTAGGTTAACATACAACATACAATTAAATCTTTAGAAATGAAAAAACAATTATTGTTTAAAGTTGAAAAGGAATATATTTTTCATTATTAGCAATTTCTCCTTTTGCCATGTTGTTTGAACAAAAAAATTGTCCGAGAGGCGTTGGAAGGGGCTAAAATTGCTGAAATATAGATTTTCTATTGCAACAGTGGATTTAAACCTGCTTTATGTCTTTGGTTACATTATAATTAGGTAAATTGAACACAGGTGTTGAAATTGATATCAAAGAAATAACATTTATAAAACAATACTTTCGAGTCATAATGTAGAAAACATTGTTGGAAATGTCAACTGTGAATCATGATTTGTGAGAATATATAAGACAAAACAAACATGCAATAATATATAAGATGACTTGTGTTTTCAGATCAAGCCAATATTCCTGCTGTCAATAAGGATGTTTGGGGAACAGAGACACATAACCTGACCCTGTACAGGGGTAAAAACGGCTTCGGGTTCTCTGTCGTGGAAGCATGCCCAGTCCGCGTGGGGAGGGTAGATGGAACGTCACCTGCTGAGTCGGCGGGTCTCCAACCAGGCGACATCATCATCAGGCTAAATAAACAGAATGTATCCAGATCTACGGCGACTAGTGTCGCTAAACTTGTAAAGTACGTATTCCTTATTTGCATATTTTATAGAGAATTATGTTTGAGTCTCTTTTTCTGAAATTCTCAATTTATGATTAAAATTAGAAATAAATAAATGAACTAGTTACTTGATGGTTAAAAGGTGTAATTTTAAGATCAGAAGTAGTTCTTTTTTCTATTTCAAATATTTGCTGCTGAAAATATATTATTAATAAAGATAAATAAGCAAATAATAAAAAGATGAAGGTTGCAACATTTTGTTCTCTTAGTCCTCTGCTGAAAAATTGTTCTTTGTTGGAAAACGTGAAGAAAGGAATTCATTGATTTTATTACTTTTACAGAACCAGCAGTAACACTTTATTCCTGGAAATCCACCGCCAGAAACCAATCACATTCGAACATCTAGAAAACAATGACCCTCAGAACAACGACTATGTGTATGAGATGAATGAAAACAACTATTCAGTTCCGGATATGAACACAATTAACTATGAAAACAAAGAGAATACGATGGCAGATGAAACTATATATGGAATTCATCCCAGTATCACCTCCCTAGCCACCAGTACACCTCTACCTTTACTTGCCAGAGGACATAGGGTACGTTGTACACAGACATTAGCATATCATTATGTGTAAATCTTGAATCCTTAATTGCATAGATTTTTTAATTTTCTATCCTGTAAGAACAGACTTGGTTATAACCTCCAGATCTGTTTATGATTGTTATGTTATAATGTTGTATGTTACCAGTACCTTTTATTTCGATAATTTTATTGATACAAACTTACTCATTATTTGTATATAAAAATGAGGACTGTCACACAACATTTCATAAAAAACATATTTAATAAATGAGGAGAGAAAAAACACCAAAAACTATAAACATTGTATTAATTATTGTTTCACTTTCACAGACTGTCCAAACAAGTGAAATGAGAAAGCAGGAAGCCATCCATAGGCTGTTGAGTTTGGAGCTTGATTTCATCGACCTTATGCATGCTGGGATGCAGCGATACTCCCGACCTCTGAGACACTGTATTCTTAGCCACTCACAACATATAGCACTCTTCCAAAATATTGAAAAGGTATGTAGACAGTTTTAAAGTTGTTAACTGCATGTTTATCAGACATAAGTCTTTTCATTGCGAACAATTAAATGAGTCATCATTGCAATTTGAAGTACATTGTATTATTATAATACAGAGTTGGAAAAAGCGTTCATGTTTTCAAGTCTACTGCTTAGCGTAAGCTTTGTGTCATTGTCTATGACATGTAATTTAGGTTAAAATAAGAAAAATCTTTTCTGGTGAAAAATTCGTTAAAAACATTGTGGCAATGGGGATAAACTACACATCATAAGAAATTCTCCTTTCAAACACTCTTTTAAAATGTCATCTGCTGCTGATGTAGTTATTTTATCTATGTAAGGGGTTTACCATTAGAATGTTCATATGAAAAGTAATTGTAAGATATTAATTCATGCTTATATTTTCTTTACAGCTCACAACAATATCTGAGTACCATGTCAAACAGATGCATGACAACGCCCCCTCTTCATTCGTCTCTGAGGATACAGACACCTCTGTTACTAGTGACAACCATAACTTTTTACGGTCTATTGGACTTATTTACCAATCAAAAGTGCATATGCTGTGTCAAGCCTATGACCTCTATGCTAAAGGTGTGTCGAAAGCCAATCAGATTTTGTCTGATCTGCAACATAATGAAGACTTTATGAAATTTATACACGATCCATCCCTTGATGGTAACCAGCCCAGTATCAATATGTTTGTGTATCAGCCAGTGAAACATGTACGAGATTTATACACAGTGATAAAAGACATCTTTATGAATACATCACATGACAGTTCGGATTATAACAGCCTGAAACAAGTTGTTGAAGGTTAGTACTTATAGTTATCAACTCGGCCCAAATACATAAGCAACATCTTTCTTATTTCTAGAGAATTAAAAAGATTTCTATGATACAGATTCTAAAACCTGTTGGTTAAAGGAGAAATGTTGTTTTGACTACCAACAACATACTACAATTAACTTGAGGAATACTAGAGATATTATGTGTATATATTAACTCATCCTTTTCTAACTTCTAAGAGATATTTAAAAAGTATCTGAATAATCGTTATAATGCTGACCAATTACAATACAAGAAGCCCAGTTTTATTATGAAGTATTAAATCAGTGATTTGTGTGTATACTTTAGGTTTACAAGAAGCCAAGTTTTATTATAAAGTATTTAATCAGTGATTTGTGTGTATATTTTAGGTTTACAAGAATGTGCAACATGCATCACCAACTACAGCTGTGAGAGGATCGAGAGTGTGTCATCGTTAGCATCTCGCGAGTCAAAATCCAGTTTCACATCAAGTATGAAATCCCGATCATCAACGTGCAGCAGTCGTAGTAGTTCATCAAAAGGTCACAGTTCTGGTCGTTCATGTTCCATGCAGACATCCAAGTCGATTGATACGGAAGTGATGAAGATACAGGATAAACTCATCTTCTCCTCAAATGTACCAGTAAGTAAATGAAACAGTTGTCTTTAACCTTAACCATTTCCCACATACAACAAATATGCAACAGACGACTTTGAAAATATCCCTTGAGAAAATTATTAGATGAAGCTGAAAACATTGTTGCAAATATATAAAAAGGATTAATAACAGAACATTTGAAAATATTGTGGCAAAACGGACATTAGCTCATTATGAGCAATATCTCGTTTTGCCACAATGTTTTCAGAAGGTCAGCAGATGTGTCAGAATGCATCTACAAGTAGGAAAGAGTTTAACAAATCTTCATCACTCATCTTTGAAAAGATCTAAAATTATGGAAAATCTTAATAAAGAAATGTCACAATGTTTTCAAATGTTGTCTGCCATAGATGCATCAGAAGGCATATATATAGGAAAAATGCAATGACTAAAATATTTTTTTAATTTATCCTATATTATGCTTTTTTAGATATATCAAAAGGGTGTTGATAAATTTAGAAAATTATGAAAAATTAACATGAAAATGGAGATCACTAAATAAAAATAAAAGAATCAATACTGAGGCTTGAAATAATTTTCTGTAATATTCTTTCTGTATAAAAAGATGCTTTCTTGTTAAATGGAACTGACATGGATATTGGATCAGAAACTTATATGAATTTCTCTCTATTTCAGGTATTCCAGCTATGCCAAGATGACCGACACATTGTATTTTCTGGCGACATGTTTAAGTGGGAAGGTCACCAGTGGGTGAAAGTTCACATGATTCTTTTTACGGACATGATGTTGTTGACCATGAAGGAAGCGGACGGATATCTCCGTGTCCTTCAGGAGCCCACCATGCTTCGTGATATCACCGGTATGGATGCCCAGAGGCATCATGGAACCGAATTGGTCCTGTACTGTAAGCCAAGAGTTCATAGTAATAAAAAGCTGAGTTTACGAGCACCAAGTACGGAACAGAAATACGCGTGGAAGAGTTTGATAGAACAGCGTGTGTTTGCTGTACGTGGGTCATTGGAGTATTACAGCAGTACGAGTGATGTCTCAAGCAGTTCTGCATCAGCCATCATCATATAATAAATGGTTGTGTTATTGACATTGAACGCTGAATCTATAACAGACACATAAAGTGCAACAAGAAAGATGGTTCTATAACAGACACATAAAGTGAACAAGAAAGTTGGTAAAGTTATTGACATTGAGCACTATTGAGTGATTTATCACTGAATCTATAACAAACATGTGAACTGCAACAAGAAAGATAGTTGTGTTATAAATATTGAACACTGACTATATAGTGATTTTACTCTGAATCTATAACAAACACTTTCAGTGCAAAAAGAAAGGTTCACATGATGTCGTTGTTGTGCCAAATAAACTGGGTGTTTTCATGATCATCTGTGGAAACCTGATCCCAATGAGTGAAAATAAATAACAGATATGGCTCTAGTAAACTGACAGAGACAGTAGTGAAGCCTTTAAAAGCTTACAAGCACAATTTAGTGTCTATTTTTTGATGTGCTATGTATACTTACATGTTGATTGTATCAAAGTGTACATACTGAAAAAGTCCATGTCCAAAATAGTGATCCATGTTATCTTTTGTCTTGGATGATTGTGAGCAGCCTTCTATGAAATCCAACGTTATTGCATTTTTGATAGTTCTGCCTGCACATTGCTGTTTTCTGATATAGTTTACAATGTCTGGATGAAGTTTTTTATAACACTTTCGCACACACAGCAAATCTGCAGCAGATGACTGATAACATTAAGTCAAAAATTGGGGGGAAAAAAATATATATATATTGAATATGGTTGAAAACACTGCAGCAAAAGGAGCAATTTCTTCTCTTGCCGCAAGATTTTTCAAAAATTCGTCTGCTGCTGATACGTCAATATGCGTCTACAAGATGGAAAGTGTTAAACTGATTTGGGAATGTTACACAGCAAGATCAATCTGCCCAGATGTGTATGTTGATTTTGATCTCAACTGTTTGCCAAGGATAATTTGGACATTGAATTTAAGCCCAAAATTTGTTTCGAATGAAACAAAACATAATTTATTAGAGTGGGTAAATGATGAAATAAATGTGTCTCTTATTAATTTGAGTTTTACAAAACTATGGCAGCTTAATTTTGTATTAGATGATATTAGAGGAAATAAGTGATTATTATTTTTAAGCCAGTAACTATGTACATGTTTGAGAGAAGTCAAATAGGTCTAATTACCATTTTGTTTTGTATATGCTGTTATAACATACAAAGCAGCAATTATAAGGGCCCTGTGTATAAATAAAATTCATCTTGCTTGCATGATCAAAATATGAAAATAAACAATGGAAGCCTAAATCGGGTGTGAAATGCGTAAGTTTTTCCATAACAATATTGGAAGAGCAGCATGAACACTTCTCAATAGTGAATAGTACTACATGTATTTATCTTACAATGTATGAAATGTCACATATACTCAATGTTATTATAGTTTAACCCTTTCCCACATACAACAAATATGCCGCAGACGCTTTTGAAAACATCTTGGCAAGTTTGTTAAAAATCTCCAAAAAATAAAGAGTTTAAAATGTATTGATAAGAGCTGAAAACAATTAGGCAAATGGCCTATGCAATTTCATCATTTTCAAAAAAAAGTTTGTTAAAAGGCGTTAGAGAGCGTCTGTATGAAGGAATGGGTTATATGCTAATATCATGGATATTACTTCGTCATATAAACAAACCAGATTGCCTTGGTATGTATTCAGAGTCTGTATTGAGACAACAGAATACACATCAGAGAAACAATTTCTTGAAACAGACGACTTGAAAGCATTGTTATTTTAAGGCAGACTATTCTTAAGATATTTTATTAGATAAACAGTTTTTGTATAAAGTGACTTACTTGTATAAGCATGATGGATTTTCAGGCTTTTTATTTGACTATGTTGCCTTTATTTAATAACCTTGAACAATGGTTTTTGTTCTCACTCTACCTCTGTCTTTAATTCTTAAACTCGTCTGTCTCTTACTTTTACATTGTTTAGAACTGTGTATATACTGTATATAAACATGAACATGACTGCTATTTAATGATTAAAAACTTAACTGTAGTATTGTGACTGGTATTATCTTTAATCCTCCTTCCGGATGTGAAATTGTACAGAGGCCTCTTATCAAACAAAAGTTAAATTCTATGACAGTAGAATTGGTGAAATTGCAGAGACAGGCATTAACACTTTCTCACTTGCAGACGCATTCCGACGCATTTGCAGCAGATGACTTTTGAAAATATTGTTGCGGAAGGAGAAATAATCAAATTGCTCATCATGAGCAATTTCCCCTTTGTCTCAGTGTTTTAATCTCTTTTCAGTAATCAATATTTCTCATAAAGAGATAAATCACATTTTTGCCTACATAAAGTCAAGACGACTGAAAACATCACTAAAAAGTAAAAACTTATTGCTATGCAGATAGCGCAGACACATGTTGGTATCTATGTTTCTAAAATCAAGGGGAGCCACACCTCTGTCAACTAAATGGAATGACATCAGACACTGCACATCTCGGCATGCTATAGAAGCTTTAAATTTCATTGAATTCCATGACGTGATGGCCGAGAAATTGTGCGGACATACATGTTTGTATAAACCCTATATATACATATAACCAAGGGGCAATAACTTAGTAAACAAGGACCAAACTGGAAATTCATCTGGCACTATACATGTACATCTCTTTTTGGTATAGAAGCTTTCTACGCAGTTTCATTTAGTTATGTCTCCCTGTATATACAGTGGAGATATATTGTTTTTGTCCTTGATGTCTGTCTGTCTGTCTGTCCCAAGACGGCTTGACGGATTTTCATGGAACTTGGGTCACATGTTCACCCCATCAAGGCGATGTGCAGAACCCATGTCTCGACCATACCGGTTCAAGGTCAAGGTCACGCTTGAAGGTCAAATGTTTG
>JAUELF010160935.1:0-14797 GCA_031471495.1 Clinocardium nuttallii | reverse complement strand
CTCGCTTAGAGGATTCTTTTGAGTACCAACGAAATAGGGAAAAACCCTCTTGTCTAGAGCTCTACATTATTTTATATCTAAATGATTTAACACATGATGTCATTTCACCCCTTGATTGCCGACTTTCTGACCTTTAAGCAGCAGAAGACTTAGTGCTTATATTACCAAAAATTCACAATTTGTTCTTCTGTTAAATTACCCAAGATGCAACATGTCTAAGCCCTTGTGGTTTATCAGACGCCGTGTAAAAAAATGATTTCGTTTGGGTTCGTATCATTTGAGAACCTTTGTTGAATATTGATATATTGATTGGTTGAGGTTTATCGCCATTTTCAACAATATTTGAATCATCCTGCACGGCGATAAGTTTACCTACTCGTGTGTTTTATCACCCTAGTCGGCCAGATGATGGAAGACGAACGTCGCTTGTCACAGTGACCTTTGTCAAGCGTCGGAAATAATGTTGGCTGAGCTGTGGTTCGAACGCACAACCCCAGATTTGACAGCCCGCATCGGTAACGACTGAACTACCTAATAGGACTCGGCCTTTGTTGAATAATGTTTTAATGACCTACTTTATATCCTTTCTGATTACCAATTATTTCATTACACCAAGTCATTTCAGAGAAATTATATTTTGATGTCTTTATATGAGCCGTCCCGCGAGAAAACCAACAGTATGGCATCTGCGTAATGTATCAAACATATAATCCTTCGCTGTCCGTGCAGACTGATCCGAGCCGACACATTCCGTCTTAAAGGGGATAAAGAAAATAAATCGATATTTTATTTTACTAACCACGCTAGTCTGAGATGACGTTTTACGTACAAGAACATAAATCGATATTTTATTTTACTAATCACGCTAGTCTGAGATGACGTTTTACGTACAAGACAATAAATCGATATTTTATTTTACTAACCACGCTAGTCTGAGATGACGTTTTACGTACAAGAAAATAAATCGATATTTTATTTTACTAATCACGCTAGTCTGAGATGACGTTTTACGTACAAGAAAATAAATCGATATTTTACTAGACACGCTAGTCTGAGGTGATATTTTACTTACAAGAAAATAAATCCAAAAGTATGAAATAAATCACAAAAAGGTATACACACTGGGCGTTAAATAAAAACTCGGAGTCACATTTGGACAAAAATGTTTAGTACTCGAGAATGATACAGTATTTTGATAATTTGATTATCAAGTCATATTTCCGATTAGCTTGGCTAGTTTCTCTTCGATTTCGGACTTAGTAATTTCAAGAACGGATGTCGTTATTACGAATCTCTTGATTGCATCGATTCCCGCGAAAACAAAATCTCAATATTTTTATTTACCTGTCACAGCGAATATTGCTGATTGTAGCGATTATTTTAGTAATACCAGGGACGTAGATAAGGGGGATAGGCAACTCCACCGGTACCTGTACAGCTGTTATCTGGTTAAAATATCATCCATAGAAATAAAACTGTCCAAATTTTCACATGTTGTAGCAAATCAAACTTTGAATTCACATTTTGCACATAAACAAAACATACATATTCTGAAAGTTTAACATTTCAACTAAAGTTAGAGATACAATGAACAACTGGAATTTCTTTGTATTTAAAACAATGACTGGTTTAAAAGACACAGATATTGGAATTTCTGAATTATATTATTTTTTCACAAAAAGTAATAGACTGACATTTTTCATAATGATAACATATTATCAAAACCTGTAGTATATTAAAATATGTTTATCTACTGCAATAGAAGAATGTATAAACTTTCAGGAAATATTTTTTTATTTTCATATCTTGAATAGTTTTTGAGTTTTACTTGCTATAATTGTTGGCACGGATGATCATAAATAACAGATAGCGTAAATATGTATCAAATCTATGCTACTTAATAATATTCTAACTTAAAACTGTTATTCCTCTTGATCCATAATACATATCGACAGAGTTTAATTGGATATCAGCGTGAATCATAACATCATTTACAAGTTGACATCAAAATAAATAACTTAATAAATGCAACATGATAAGACGATACTTCAATAGTCATTATCAGCTTCTCCGTGTTTTCTCATATTCCTTTCCCAGACGAATTTCAACACAGCATTAGCAGACGACTTCTAAAAACGTTAATTACGAAAATGAGAAAAAATGCTCGATGTGAGCAATTATTCCTGTTGCCATACTATTTTTATTTAAATTCAATTATTATACATTAATTTGTAGAGATCTTACATACTTTGCCTTAATATTTTCGTAGTCGTCTGCTGTATATTTGTCGTTCGTAGGAAATGCCTATACAAGTTCTTAATATTGGATGTATAAAAACAACTTGAATGCGGATCCTCTTCTGATAGTATTACGTATTACATGTTACAGTCACGCGATATTAGGCGCCTAGTGTATTGCCCTTTACCGAACAGACAGTGTAGCGTCTCGCACGGTCTTATTATCAGTTGGTTAGAACAGAGACATATAAAAACGTGTACCGTCAAACCTGAGAAAACGACCACCTTTGTTAAACAAGTTAATTCCACAGATACTCATTTACTGCATAAATGACCCTGTAATAAAATACCTGTGGACAAAGGCCTTATTGTTTTCGTCCAATAGGTAGTCTTCAAACTCAGGTCGGACTGTATTAATATGTTTCTAGTTAGAAAGAGAACAAATGCTTTCGTCGATAACTTTAACTCTTTCACTTATGAATGTCATAACGTAAACTTTTCCATATTAAAATTCGGACGACTCCATTTTTTATGTAACTAAAGTTCTAAACAATGCTCGTTATGAACTGTCTCATCTAAATCCACAATAGTAACTAAAGTTCTAAACAATGCTCATTATGAACTGTCTCATCTAAATCCACAATAGTAACTAAAGTTCTAAACAATGCTCATTATGAACGGTCTCATCTAAATCCACAATAGTAACTAAAGTTCTAAACAATGCTCGTTATGAACTGTCTCATCTAAATCCACAAAAGTAACTAAACGCTACTTATCGTACATACAATAAATCATCAGAGGTCAACCTTTCAAACATGTTCCACTCGATCATGCTTTTGTCTAAGAGTATTTGATTATTAATAAAGGTATGGTACTGTTTGTTAGGTGCCGATTGGTCAAGTTATTTATAACTATAAATAACCGTCGGTGCCATTCAGAGATTCTGATCATTTGGATGGTGATGCAACGCACTTACTAATAACAATTAACATGGCCATCCACAGTTTGAATATGCCTTACTTTCAGTTTTAAAAACAAACACAGTACTCGTACTATAAACACCACCGTTCCGCAAGAAAACCAACATTGGAGACTCTGCGTTAAGTATCAACCCGGAGTAGCCTAAATATGCCGCGCAGTCTTACCCGAACAGACACTTTTCGTCTTACATGGATTTTCTGTTTCAGGAATCACTACTCTACACCTATATTTCCCTGAGACGGAATGTGTCGGCCCGGATCAGTCTGTGTGGACTGGTCAGGCTGATCTGGGTCGATATTTGACGCAGAGGCCATACTGTTGGTTTTCTCACAAGACGGCTCATTAATGTGGTCACTTGTTGTTAGAACCACGTATCATAATGGTACCAAAATCACTGGTAAGATAGTATTGTGACAATTACATCGATCGAGGTAGTGTGTTATTTATACGTGGTATTAACTAGAAATAAATGTCAACCAATTATTTCATTATTTATGATATGATATGACTTAGATAACGTTCCAATCGACCATTTCTCGCCCAAACGACGCTGTAATATGTTAAGGAATAGAGATCACATTCTAAAATGGAAATATAAGCAATACAGATTAACATACGAGGTCAATTATGTGATAGTATGATGCAAATGGATTATTTATATTCGAGAGAAATTATGAGCTATTTGTACAATGTTATAAATTGATTCTTAGAAAGCGAAGAAAATAATGTGATGCCATGATGTAAATGGATTCTTGCCATACGACCGAAACTATGGGATATAATGGTGTCTATTTGTCCTTAAAAGGCGAAGACAATAAGAAGAAAACATGATATGAATTACTTCCTAGCGTACGGGTGAAATAATACGATACCATGATGTAAATGAGTTCTTTGATTTCGAGGGAAAACATAATATACCATGATGTAAATGGAGTTTTAGCTTTCGTGGGAAATAATACGATACCATGATGTAAATGGAGTTTTAACTTTCGTGGGAAATAATACGATACCATGATGTAAATGGAGTTTTAGCTTTCGTGGGAAATAATACGATACCATGATGTAAATGGGTTCTTAACATACAAAGGAAATAATACGATACCATGATGTAAATGAGTTCTTAATATACGAGGGAAATAAAACGATACCATGATGTAAATGGGTTCTTAACATACGAGGGAAATAATACGATACCATGATGTAAATAGGTTCTTAGCTCTTGTGGGGAATAATGAGATACCACGATGTAAATGGGTTCTTAGCATACGAGGGAAATAGTGAGATACCATGATGCAAATGAATTCTTAGCTTTCGTGGGAAATAATGAGATACCATGATGTAAATGGATTCTAAGCAAACAAAATAAATGATGAGATACCATGATGTAAGTCGGTTCTTAGCATACAAGGGAAATAATACGATACCATAATGTAAATGGGTTCTTAGCATACAAGGGAAATAATGAGATGCCATAATCTAAATGGGTTCTTAGCATACGAGGGAAATACTAATATACCACGATGTAAATGGATTCTTATCTTTCGTAGGGAAATACCCAATCTCCTTTGCAGAGTTACCGTTCTTACACTCACTATCATGACTAAATGTAATGAACCGATAGTGTTAGAGAGTGGGAAATACCAAGGCACATTTGTGTAAATAGATTCGTATCATAAGAGGGAAAGTATGAGAGACCATGATGAAAATAAAAAACGTTGTATATTGATAACTAGTTTACAAGGATAAATTGAGATAAAACACGTCGTTAATTGGTCCTTTGCATACGCTGGCAAATTATGATCATTAGCACTCGAGAGATACACTGCCGTAAACTAATTCTTAGAATACAGGGAAAAGTATGAGAAACATTGTTTTAAAGTGAGTCTCACCATACAAGGACAAATGATGAGATATAATATGATATACATGTAATGGTTTTTAGCATGCGAGAACACATTTTGAGATACTATGATGAAAATGTATTTTTTAGCATACTCTGTATGAAAGTGTGTCTTAGCATACACGACAAAATATGACATCACATGTTGAAATTTGACATTAAGCATACGAGAGCAAACTATGAGACCACATGTTGTTAATAGAGTGTCAGCATACACAGACGAATTATTAGATACAATGTAGCATGCTGCACATCGGTGCATTGTACAGTTAGCATAAAACAGAGAGACAAATAACATAAAACAGACAGCAGTCCGAGTCGTTCAAATGAATGGAATCCCTAGACGAAATGCTATCGATCGTATGCCTGAATAGTTTTATTCTACTTGAAGGATAGAGGAAATGGCACAGTGAAGACAGAAACATTTATCACATGAACCTCTTATCATCAAGATAACTAAACTACTGGACATTCTGTGGTCAATGATTATATGTTCAGTCTTAGACAGAGCTCTAGATAAGGGGCGTTTTGCATGTTTTAAAATCATTGTTTGACACTATAAATCTATGTTGTGGGTACTCGAAATAATTGTCTCCAATGAGACAATTCTCTCGATTACCCACAACATTTGGTTTGGTTTGAACAAAAGAAAGATATTGTGGGAAAATAGCTGTTTACCCGTCCTTATCTGGACCTAGTTCACGTTGGTATAACTGTTATCAATCAAAGCAACTAACGCCATATACAAGTAGAGTGAACTCGTGATTACCGTGCATTACTGAGTGTTAATATCATGTACCTTTCCAGCGTGAAAAGTTCAACGAAATCAGACAGCATTTCCTTTTCACCTGGTATAAATATTGTATTGCCATTACTAGTGTTTACGTATACATGCTGTTGAAAGAGTTTTAGGGATATTTGTCAAAATGTGATAAATGTATAATATTATTTTTATATAGTACCGGTCGGTGGCCTAAGAACTTATGAGTTAAACATTTTTATTGACATTCATTTGTTTTTATCACTGAATTTGTTTACCATTTAAAAAGAATCAATTATCAATGAATTACGAATTAACACAAATATGACATAATTTATTGTTTTCTTAAATGGTAAGTAATATTTCGTATTTTCAATTAAATGCCCATTTCCAATCTTAATTGGAATTTTCAATTTGGCAATTACAATCAAAATGCCCATTTTCACTCAACCTATTTTTGTGGTTTTTCATTTATGTATGTCATACTACTTTAACCGCTCCTGGGTTCTGTGTCGTCTTCTTTGGTAACAAAACTGAACAAAGAATAAATGAATTTAATATAATACTAGCAAGGATTAAAACACTTCGAGAATAAAGACAATTCAAGAAACCTTTCAGCGTTATCGCGAGTCCTTTGTAGTTACAAACATATATGAAGAATTTCCGTTTTGGGAATCGCTTTTATTTCTTGGTTTTAGAAGTATTCATTATTTGTTCTCTAGTCTCGACTTAAACATCCATCTGCACGATTTGTGGGATAATGTCGACTACCAACGAATGATATAGTATTGACTTTATCATAAGGAAATATACCTTCTTTAGTTGTTTCGGACTCAAGGCAAATGAAGATATCATAACAAAATCACTCTAGAAAAGAGAAATCAGTATTTTATAACGTCGATTATCTAAACACATTAAACCAGTCTTAAAGTCGATGTCGACAAGACCAAGAGAACATACGGCGGACACTATTTTATTGTTAAACAAATGCGTTATCACCGTGCATATATGTTTAAGCACATAAAAGTGTATTAAGATTAAAATCAAGCTGAATTCTTTAATTTAATTGAAGACGTTTTCAACCTGCGTGTTACAGTCATGTCTCATCGTTTCACGGTGTTTCCTGTGTAACGTATCGATACCGTTATTATTTTTATATTGAAACAATCGGAACCCTAATCGCCACAGTTTGGAAACCACTACCACAATATGTTAACATATGTATTTGTTATGACTCGATCAAAGATCAACCCCTGATATATCACGCTTATTCCTTGTATTCAACACGGCGAGTGGGTTATAACATATACAGGGTCGTGTATGTATTAACAAGGATCAGATGATTTTCCGATTTAAAAGTAGTATATATTTGGATATTTGTACATTGACTCACAAACAGATGCTTTTTTCACACGTGTACTAATTACATTAATGTCGGTTTTCACAGAACGCCGCTCATACATTTTTTAAACGCGATACAGGTAACACTATACAGTTTTGTGTTTCCATCTAAGTTAACCAGTTTCAGTCCTCAATTGTCATACTTTCTAAGCGTTTCTCCAGAAGAACAAAATATACCATTGAAAAGATTTACATCAAAGCTTGAAAACAATCCAAAGAAATCGGAAGTCATGCATTATGCAAGAAGGAACACACCAGGTGGAAACGGTTACCGTCATTTTGGACCAAATCGGGACTGGACAAAGCCGGTGATTAGTAGTATCTACTTTCACTTACAAGCAAGGTTAAATTATAAAAAGGGATCAAATTAATCATATCAAGTACATCCTATACAAATGTGCAATGATGTTAAACTCAATGTCATGTATACAATGCATTCTGGAGATGGTGTACACTTATTTCTATGCAGACAAAGGTTTTTTTAGGGACTAATTGGGTGTAGATCAGCACGACACCTTTTAGTTCTAAACTATCGAATTAAATATATTGCTGTGTAAATATCGCATACTTGCAATACAAATAAGCTCGAGGTCAAGATGAGGCCGTTACTTTTGTACGTTGAAATGAAAGTCTAAAACCCTTCACAATGAAAATGCGATATTTAAATAAAAGTGGAAACGCTGAAGCAACTGTACTCAAATACTGTTGCAAGGCTCTTAACATTGCTATGATTTCTCATATTGATGGTCATTGTTTCGGGGGGTAAGCATTTTCGTTTAGAAATAAATGTTCAGATGACTAGGTTTCTTCGTAAAAGTGGTTCTTTAAATGTCTTACACTTGACAGAACGACCAGTGTGATAGGTTATTGTGAATGTATTTATCGACGGTAGTGTATACACATATGCAAAGTGGGGATTTATGTTGGCGGGAAAAGTAAGCTCGTGCAAAGTAGGTTGTGTGTACTGTACACGCGATTGATGGTCTGGAGTAAACATCCAATTATTCAGACCATTATCAAATTCCCAAGTTATGATTTCTGAGAGATTTCAATGCAGAATACTTATTACGAGTTGAGACATATTATTTCTGTCCAATTCGTTCACTGAAAGGCATTGCTAGGAGTCGAGTTCTGAATCAGATTGAATGTCTATTAGTCGATCCAGGTGTATTTTGTAAAGTACTTAGTCAATTAATTACAAGAAAATTCCATAAGGAATCAAGTTCTTTCAATCAGTTACTTCTGGTAAAAAGATTTGTTATAATGATGTTTTAATTACATCATGATGTGGTTTAAGAGAAGCGAATTGACTAATGGCGGAGGGTTGATGAGACGCCTTAAACTGATCATAGCATGTCCCTTGCCTCACCTCCCCTCTGTTCAATAAGCAACATAACATGTTAGGGTTGGGTGGCCCGCTCCCAGTTTCCGATATTTCGTTTCGTTTTTCAACAACCCTTCTATTTACACTAGGATTGGCAAAATAAGTTCTAAAAGTAGTTAATTCATGTATAGGGAGCATACGCCTTTAGAATCTAAAAGTTGCATGTATGTACGGAAATAGTTATGTTGTGTTGTCAATTAACATGTACAATGAGGAATAGAAAAAATAAACGGTTGATACCTTTATCCTAAAATGTTTATGGTGTTGTTATTTGATTATATATGTTTAACGTAAGCACATAAATGATTTATGTTCGTTTAATAGCATTGAATTGGAACATACTCGCACTCTTATAAATCCGCCAAGCAATGTAGCAGTTTGTTTACTGTGCTGTAGTAGAACCGACGATATGCAACGAGCTGCCTGTTGAATGTAAATGTATCTAACGATGTCTACCACTGGATTTAGCTTCGTTATATTGTTTTCAGCCGTCTATATAGATTGTCTCATATATACATTGTATTCTAATAAACTGTTTTTCTGTTCGGTAATGCATTCGTCCATATTCGGATGCAAAACCAATGTTCGGAATTGACAAACAACAGTTGTGTTTTAACTATTTGAATGTTTTTCAATAAAAACAACTGATACAACAATTGGTGTTGCACACAATTTCCAAGTCGATCTCTAGATTCCTAATGGCAACAATGGTGTGTGAAACTACGGTTATAATAACGAGCAGTCAAATATCTTGCTGAGATGATCTAAAATAGCTCCACCTGCTCTATTTCACATTATAGAAAGTATGTATGTCTAGCTGTTATTTGGTTATTGTAATTTAAGCTTATAGGTTGAAAAACCGTCGAATAGCGTGTTACTCGCACACAAGACAACATTTCTCCTCAATTTAATTTTGTCGGTATTTTAAAAAAGAATTCCAACACCAATTCCCTTTTTAACCCCTATACAAGTGATACTCATGGTGTTAACATTAGTGTCTGGAAACAAATGATTGTATTTCCAGAAGAGTGTGCTAAAACTAATTAAGCCCAGCAACCGTAGACCTATACCTTTTATGTCCAGTCGTTTCAAAGGTATAATATATATTCTCCAAGTTAGAATAAATTTAGACATACTTCTTTTCCAAACGTTTCATTGTACCTGATATATATTTTCCTAGCTGAAATTCAAGTACACACATGATAACAAAAGGGTAATTGGTGCGATGTCGGTATAGATATATCACAATTGCTTCTTATGTGTGTATGTTTAGTGGCCAATGAATAAAATGTCTAGCAAAAAGAAAAAGTGTTTCCCATCAATTGCGTTTCCTTTTGTTGTTACACTCTATACTGATCTTCCATGGAAATCCAATCTCGAACGGTGTATTTGCACGAAAGTATGTTTACACGAAATGGGAAACAGGATTCAATTAGTCTGGACTAATTGGGTTGTTACGATCGTCTCTCCAGGACAGATTCTCCGAGGTTGCTATTTTATCGGACGATTACTGTGAGTTATTTCTCATATGAGTTCTTGTGGAAATGACCTGATGAGAACTGAAGATGTCAAAACAAAAGTCGTATTTCAAAAAAGGCACGACAAGCTGGTGCTAACGCTCGTCCGTTTGTATTAGGTTCATGGTCAACTGTCTTATGCAAGTATTTCTCATTTGTTCCATACGTAATATGGACAGACAATCCCCTACCCAAACATTGTTTTTACATACACTACTCATGCAATGTGTGCAGCTTGTAATTTATAACATACGTATAAGTTAACAATGTGTGTATAAACATACATAAACGGCGCACTGTGGATGCTAGCTGTAAGGCATTGACGACTAGTGTATATCTAGACAAGACTGCGCATCCGTGAAGTGCGATCATGCTCTGTACTGATCGCAATTAAGAAGAAAGTTTAAGATCTTCTGTAAAGTATAATCCTTTCGGATCCTAAGCATGTATGAGCAGTCAGGTTTTGTTTTATCAACACTTGTTATAATTAAGTTATGGTAGGTTCTCGCAGAGCACCGAATGAATGACCCCATTTATTAGAAGACACATATTCGAAGTTATCGACGAGTGTAGATAAATATCTACCATTGCATCTATAGTGTCTGAGAAAATGCACATTGTTTGCCAGACGTTTCTTTAAACGTTCAGTGATTACATAGCAAAGTAATGCATATCCGGTCTTACTGTGTAGATCAGCAGGTTCACATTGATCTACCCTCAATAGCAATGTTGGTTTTCCAGGGACATACTTAAAGGAGCAATAAACTTAAGGTTATATGCATTTTCATTTAATGTAGTTTAGTATATTTTATAAAAGTTTAATTCCCGTGCAGGCGTGATCATATAAAAACTCAGCAGTCTTAGCATAATTCTAAACTGTTCAATGCATCCGATTGTCGAATCGACATACGTTTGTTCTTTGACGGTGTATACAAGTATAATAAGCTTTATGTATCGTCACTAAATTTGTAAAATTTAATCATTTGATTTTAAGGGATAACCCTTGAAATAAGTACATGCATACGACAAACGACGTCAGTGAGTTCATCCCATCGGTATTCATCTTTCGCTATAAACATTTACCTATTACAAATATACTCCAAGTGATTAAAATAGCTCATTATTCAACAACGTTTTATTTCATTGTCAAATTACACCAACCTTTCTTGAAAACATATTTCATCATATTCATTTCCGAATTATTTTTTTAAACATGAATAGTTGTATGTATTTAAGTATATGGCTTATTTGATATAAATAGTTACCTTGCTGTCTAACAATACCTGATAAGAAATTAAATCTTTAGACATTTGAATAAGGGAAACAACATTGACGAAAGAAGATTTTAGATATTTAAGTATTTCTTGATGCTTAATAAGGTTGTTGGAATTAAACTTTGATAGGACTGCCTTGTGAGTGTACATGTTTGTCTAACAGGGAAAATATGTGGAACGAATGTGTATTGCAATGGTATCAACATTTCCGAGGGAAATACATATACATATACATATATATATATGTGATACGTTGAAGGCTGCAGAAGTTCTAACTGCAATTCAACTCTAGATAGTTACGGGTTGTTAACACCTAAGATAGTTACGGGCTGTTATCACCGAATTGTAGTTAAAACTTGACCTCCATCCTCTAGTTGTCTTCACCTTTTCATTAATCTGTTAACTGATAATGGATATTCGTTTGTTTAGTTTGTATTGTAAATCGCGAACCATTGTATTTTACTTTACCCTTTTCACTACAACGAATCTGCAGCAGACGATTTTGAAGATGTTAGGGTCAAAATATGGAAAATATCTATAAATAAAATTCTAATTATTGAATACTGTTGAAGACATGATGCCAAAGGGAGTAATTGCTCGTTTTGAACAAGTTATCCTTTTGTCACACTGTTTTTAAAAGTCGACAGCTGCAGAGGCTTCAGTAAGCGTCTGTATGTGGAAAAGGGTTAAATGTTAACTTATCTTGGAGAACAAAATTGATCTTTTTAAAGTTAATGTTGACATGTGTTGTTAAGACATGGTCACAAATAAGGTAGTATCGTGGCTGCGTCCTACGGAATGGCAACTTTGCAACTGACATAGCTCCATGTAAACTGTACAAGAGAACAATTTCATCGTTTATCAGGTGATTTTAATACCAGTCCATAGTTTTATTGGAATCAATAACTTTTAGTTTTAGTTACGTAAAACTGTATACAAACTAAATATAAGATAAATGTTAAAAGTATGTATGTATTTATTCCAGTTTGTGTAGTATGAATATGTACATGTACGTTTGCCACTTTCTTAGTATACATATACATGCTTTTTATTTGACTGTGAACGTGTACGCTTCAAGTCGATTAACAGTTCTCTTCTTATGTGTATATTGCAGTGCCTTTTCATAGATGAAAGTCTTGAAACACGAAATTGGTTGATTGATTGTTTGGTGTTTTACGCCGCTCTGAACAATTTATCAGTGTTATTACGGCGTTACATGGGTAAGTAACCAGTAGTACTGATCTTTTCATCCTGGCACAAGGCAGTCAAACGTACAGCTTATCCCACAATCCGTAACACCAAGCAGGGTGGCTATCACCAACGTTTTCTAAAAGAGTCGTACACGCCATTGGAAAAAGATACCTTCGTTATTGTCTGACTAACGTCTAGCACAGCCGCACGGTATGGCCATGGTATTTCCTGATTGTCATCTGTGCAAGACACTACCTAGATGCGTTTGTACACATATTACGAAATGAGTTAGCAACATGTATTCAACTTAAACGTACGTACGTGTAATTGACGTAAGATAAGTCAGAAACCTTCGCCGTGATAACGGTAAATAATTTGATTAAAATAGCATACAACTCGAACTAAATTAAAAATAATGTTGCTAATAAACGATTAGGAAGAAGAAAAAAAGTTACACTTACCATGTTGCTTACAAACGGCTGTGCTTAAAGTTTAGATCCAAGTAAGAAAACAATCCACACAAATAGTATGTTGACTTGTATCCGCGATAAGAAACGTACAAGGTAAAAAGAAAAAAATAGAACACACACGATTACAGAATATGTTTGTATGTTTACATAAAACACGTGCAATTCATCAAGTTGAAATAATCCCACAGAAGTGACTAAAATGTGTTACTTCCTCAGTGACTTTCTGACTATAAATATTTCTCCAATATTGAAAACCTATCGTGCACAGGCATTTCCCTATTTCTTAAAATTAGGCAATATTTTCTAGTTCTGACAGAACAGTTTCCTCTTCTTCTTCGTTTTATTTTTATCTCGTCTTGATAAAATTATTTTAGTCCGATATTTTGTTTTTTCTGTTCACGCGTTCGTATTTATTGTTTTATTGGTGTTTTACACGGACCTAAATGCAGACACATTTTGACACATCAGCAAAAGAAAACTTTAAGCAAACAATGTGACTCATGGAGAATATTATATCTAAAGAATTATAGATTTCCCTCGTTCGAATAACAAATGGCTTTTCAAATTCTAGTGTAGTTGCTAAAATTAATATCATTGTATTTCACTCATTTGAGAGAAGAAAAGGCATAGAAAATCAATCAAAAATCATATAGTTCCATAGGTTGCCTAAATAGTTTAAACATTGTTTGCTGCATAGTGGATGTATGTTGGAACGAGTTAAATAATATCCGAGCGTTTTCGTTTCCATCGAACAAAAGTGAAAGTGAGAAAACAATCGACAACTATTGGTTAACAAGGTGCTATAAAACATCTATTAACAATTTAGTGACATCCACTTAAAACATCTAATACAAATAAAGTACAACCCACTTAAAACATCTAGTAATGCACATATGATAGGCAAAAACGTTCATAACGCAACCCTTCATAATTTGCTAAAGAGTGTATCATACATGTGCCAATTATAAAGCTATTAATCGTTCCACTAGTTCTCGAGTTGGAATAAAGATTGCCGATTCAAAATACAAATTTCCTTATTTACTTGGTATTGAAGCAAGAGTATATTACGTGTGTGACATACGAAAGGAAAACATCAACTTAAATTCTCGTCTGTTTCCAGGTTTAATTAAATATGCATTGCAACGCGAAAAGGCTGCCGCTTGTGCCAATGTTTCAGATAGTTTCAGATAGTCAGCACTCTATTGAGCCTTTCGTCTGATAATATATTTATAAATCATGTGGAAGACAGTGGTGCAGTGGTAGTGCAGCAGCCAGTACCCAAGGCCCTATGTGTTCGATTCCCTCGGTGAGCGGGTCCGGCATCCTGGATTAGCACGAGTACTGGTTATGTGTACAGGAAGCAGACATTGAGCGTGATTAATATACTGTCTAAGCGTGTTTTACAATCGATGTAAACCAAATAAGTGTGAACGAAATGTTTGTCTTCATCTAACTCTTTATATCATATTAAAGCATCGCATACACAGTCCGTTTCGTGCTGTAAAATAAGTAAACATGATGCAATGACGAAGATTTGTCAAGTATCTTTGTAATATAATCGGACATTTACGACTGTTGATTAAGCTAAACACCATGGTGCATGGAGAGTAACGATGGCACAATATTTAAATATCGATAACAATGGACTGCTTGTTATCATATTCTGCATTTAAACACACCTC
>JAUELF010160826.1:0-14395 GCA_031471495.1 Clinocardium nuttallii | reverse complement strand
GCAGACGTCCTTGAACACATCTAATGCAATACTATGGACAAACTATGATAGATAAAAGTATCTTTGTACAAAAGAGTGGAAATTATTGTGAAAAAATATGAGAAATAGCTCATAATGATCTATTTCTCCATTTGTAACAATGATTTCAAGACAGAAGTCGTCTGCTTCAGCAAGCGAATGTATGTGGGAAAGGGTTGACTCTTTTCCCTGATAAACACGCCAATGCAGCCTACATAGTTCGAAGATATTGTGGATAAGTATAAAATTGTTCATGTTGATTTTCTTTCGTGTGTTAATCAATGCCCACTACGTCGCGCTATCTTTTAAATTCAATGTCATCTAAAGACAAATCGGCTGTGTTGTACTGACTTTCCGGTTTGGTATAATTTAAAAGTTACATTGGCGTAACAGTTGTGTGAGATTACACCTTAAATTTATGTTTTACCCAGAAGAATATTTGAGGCGCTCTTTAAATAGTATAGCCCCAAATATTACGCAATTTCCGACTATGCACAAGAACGTTTGTTGTTAGTTGGCATCCTCGCATTCAACAAATCTGCAGTAGACGTCTTTGAAAACATCTTGGCAAAAGTATGGAAAATCTTTATGAGTGAATGTATAATAGTTGCATAAAGTAGAAAACATAAGGAGAAATGTTTCGTTTTGAGTAATATCTGATTTGGCCGAAATGGAGTCAGAAAAGGTAAAAAGAGGATGTAAGAGTTTCTAAATGTAGACATCTGTCAAGAAATAAATATATTGTCGGAAGGGTACAATTGGGTCGTTTTAACTATTTCCCAGAAACAGCAAATATGCAGCAGACGACTTTGAAAATGTCAACTAAAATATATGGAAACTCTTTACGTGTACGAATAATAACTTAACAAAGTTGAAAACATTGTGGCAAAAGGTGGAATTGCTCATTATGAGCAATTTCTTCTTTTGTCACAGTGTTTCCAAAAACTCGCCTGCTGCAGAGGCGTCAAAAGGCATTTTCATCGAAGAAAGTTTTAAGTCCTGCAAGTAACGTAAACAATAAAACGTGTCATTGACCCCTCGTTTGTAGAATAACAACAGAGGAACGGTGAACATGGTTGAATCTCCTGTTGTATGTATTTAGTTAACCCTGTCCACACATATATATATACACGTTCTGATACCCCTGACAACAGACGATTCTTGAATGTGGTCAAAAAAGATTATTGAGAAATTTTGTCAAATTGTTTTAAACTCGTTTCAGTATGTACATGTACACTTTTTAGAGGTTTTCCTTAAGTTCAACGTCATCTGCTGTAGATTGTCTGTACATGTACACTTTTTAGAGGTTTTCCATAAGTTCAACGTCATCTGCTGCATATTGTCTGTACATGTACATGGAAAAGGCTTTAACTACAACCGATGTTGACATTTTGGAACGTGTTGTTGTACTCGAGTAGCTGTGAGCTCAATAGGATAGGATTCTTTGTTCTTTTCCTTCTTTAAAATCTTTCTGAATTCAGACATTTTAGATGAAATCAATGGAAGGTTTAGAAAAATAAGTGTGAGACAATTTGCTTGTGATTTCAACATAAACAAATATTCTAATCATAGAACATGGTGCAGAGCCTGATCAAATGAGCGTTCGCGCAGTTCGATCTTAAAGGTGTTGAACTCCAGACAAAATATATTATTTTCAAAGCTTTAAAACTGTTCAAAAGTTGTCTGTCGTGAAATATTAGAATCATAATTCTGGGATAAAACTAGAGTAATAATTTCACGTTTCAGTACCATAAACATCACGTACCCAGTAAGTCAAATTTAGTACAAGTTCATGACCTTAAATTGTCAGTTTTTCAACATTTACATCCAAAATAGTTTTAAACTATTTATATCTTACTTTGTTGTCACTATTAGCAACATTTTCAGAAGTTTCAACATTTCAAGATTTTTGATCTCCATCTGGAGTTCAGCACCTTCAACCCTTTCTATTGTAGCCGCAACTGGAGATGAAGGTTATTAACACATGAACAGTGAACTAACCAGGATCTTCACTGTACGAAATATGTATTTATAAGACTCTGGTTAAACTGTTTCCCACAAACAAACACACCTTTATCTGACGGATCTACAGCAGACGACATTTGAAAACATTTTGGCAAAAGGAGATATTTCTCAAAGTGATCAATTTCTCCTTTTGTCAACATTTTTTCAACTTAATTGAATGATTACCTTTTCATTAATAGAGATTGTTCACATATTTGACCAGATGTTTTAAAAGTCGTCTGCTGCATAATTGGTGTATGTTAGGGTGAAAACGTGGTTTCGCTCATATAAACTTGTGGTTCATCCGTCACAGAGATGCAACAAGAGCCCTTTTCGACCGACGCAGCTTTACGAGTATTTCTTACGACCATTTTAATTTTACTGTACCGGGAAATACCTATATGACGTCACGTAGCGGGAATTCCCACAGGTGCAAGTTTTAAAATATGGAGACAAAGAAAGAAGTTGATTTATACTCTACTTGGAGCGAATCATCGTGTTTATTGAATTGCGTATTGTCATTTAATAGGTTTGTATCTGATACTGATCCCCACCATGAGAAAACTGATATTTTACTCGAGATATCATGCCTCCAACTGTAAAGTAGTAATATATCCGGATACAACTAGTGTTTGGATGTATTAAAAATATCAAGATATGCAAATTGATTTGAGCACATACCATGACATGATAGCTGTTGACTTTTCTTAGAAGACAACTGCAAGGAGAAATTACTATTGATTGAAAAATGTCCCGAGATAATTTTATTTTATACACCACCTTTGAGATGAAATTGTGTTATAACTGGGAAGACTAATACATATTAGTCTTTCCCAGGTTATAATAAAGCTTAAGGGGAACAAATACCATGTCGCATGAAGCTAGTAAGGTCCGCTTATAAATAATTAGTAGTAATTAGTAATTGAAGTCAAAGCATGAAATAAAAAGTGAGAAAATAGGGATACAAAGCTACTTTAACTTTATTAGCCGGTCGTATTTTAGTTATAGCGGCTTATACTGGCGAACACAACTAGCAGGCGCGTAGCTGGGTCGAAATTGAGACTACGCACTATTCTAGGGGGGTCCGGATTTTTTTTCCCGTCTATATCGCCTCAGATGACTTTTGACATATATTTCACAATATCTAATTGACCCTAAAAAAATACCAAAAAGAACGGCATAAATACACAAAATACCCTTAAAACGTTTGCAGAATTTGGAATTTATTTTTTCTGATATTGACTGTCACTTCAACAAAGTGAAACCTCGAAGACGAAGAGTCCACAGTTAATAGTTCGACCTATCGGTAGTTCGATGTATTAAATTTCGGACATAATGAAAGCGCAAGTTATCATTGTGACACTTTTATTGCGAAGAAAATGGAGTACTTACGCAGACAAAAGAGTACTTCACAGCTTTATTCTATATTTGTATTATTCCTATCCAACAAGTGTTTTCTGAAGCATCTGCAGCAGATGACTTTTGAAATAATTGTGACACTCAAGGGATTTTTTTAGAACAAGCAATTTCTCCTTCACCACAATCCTTTCAACGCTTTTCAGAAACTATACATTCATTTTTGGCGAGTTTCCATACATGTACATAGACGCTTTCAAATTGTGAAAAGGTTCTTTCTATACATGACCGATATAAAATGATATGTCAATCGTATACATGTATCCTTACAAGTACAATAAAACGTGCTTACAGCATATAAAACGAGTGATTGATTGATTGGGGTTTAATGTCGTTTTAACAATTTCTCAGTCATATCAGGGCGGCCAGTTCACCTACTCATCCACACAACAATCTTCCCAAGCAACTGGCTGCTTTTCCACATAGACTCAGCCCATTGGTGAAAGACAAATGAGGCATGTCGCATTGACTTTTGTCAAACGTCGGAAAGAGTGCTGGCCGAGCAGGTATTCGAACTCACAACCCCTGGATTGACAGCCCTTGTCGCTACCGACTGAGCTAGCGGGCTCGATAGTCGACTGAAAGATGACATATTATTCGTTGGAGCTATACATGTGTTCTTTGAGCTTTAAATGAAGTCAAAGGAACCGTGTTTTAGTTCGAGAATTCGAGTCTTTCAGAAATTCTTTTAAGCCTACTAGCGAAATAGAAGGGCCAGTCGTCGCTCCTTTCTACTTGCAAATACATCCATCACTAAGTCATTGCTTACATTGTATGTCTCGATTACGGTGAAGAGAGACATAGATAGGTACAGAGACAGACAGAGACATACAGACAGACAGACAAACAGAGCGACAGAGACATACAAAGAGAGATACAGAGAGAGAGAGAGAGAGAGACAGACAGAGAGAGACAGAGACAGAGAGAGACAGAGATACAGAGACAGATAGGGAAAGAGACAGACAGAGACAGATACATAGATAGGGAAAGAGACAGAGACAGACAAACAGAGACAGAGATAGGGAAAGAGACCGAGACAGACAGACACAGACAGAGAAACATAGATAGAGACAGAGATAGCGATAGAGACATAGATAGGTACAGAGACACACATAGAGAGACAGTGATACAGACAGACAGACAGAGACATATATAGGGACAGAGATAGAGACATACAGAGGGAGAGACAGATACAGAGAGACAGCGACACAGAGAGAGAGACATACAGAGAGAGATATATACAGAGACAGACATAGATAGGGACAGATACAAAGATAGAGACAGACACAGAGACATACAGAGAGAGACAGACATAGTGAGAGAGAGAGAGACACACACACACACACACACAGACAGAGAGAGATACAGAGACAGGCATGGAGAGAGAGAGAGAGACAGACAGACAGAGAAACATAGATAGGGACAGAGACAGACATAGTAAGAGACAGATACATACAGACAGAGAGAGCAACAGAGACAACTATAGGGACAGAGATAGAGACATACAGAGGGAGAGAGATACAGAGACAGACATAGACAGGGACAGAGATAGAGACAGACATAGAGAGAGACAGATACAGAGAAATACATAGGTAGGGAAAGAGACAGAGACAGACAGAGACAGATAGAGAAACATAGATAAATCTAGTATCGTCAGTCATGATTACTGTTATAAGACATACATACTATAGAACATACAGGGCAATGCTGCATGCTCTTAGGCTCCAATACAGATGTGATGGCATTCAGTGCTTTACCCATTTAATTTAAACATGAATGAAAACTTGTTTTTCCCTTGTCCGCTTAAAGTGGCTTAACTAATAGTGACCATCAGACGACCCAGGTAAATATCATTACTTTCCCAATTTTAAATGTCTAGTTTGTTAAATTATTTATATATTACAATCCTATTCGTCGCAGTTCTTAAACCTTCCGTCATAATAGCCATCCTCGAATGGCCGGACGCAGTGAGAACAACATAATGACGTGATATGGTCTGTATTGACCTAGAGGAAGTGAAGTTCAAAAATACATAGTAAGATTTATATAGGGTAGCAGGAACAAAGGCTTTAAAGCGGTATTAATGCATCATAAACTTTTTTAGAACTTCATTGACATACTTTAAGCATGATATGGACAGATTAGATTGCATTTCGTTCTCACTGCGTTTGTGTTCTCACCACGCAATGAGAACTTGGTAAATGTGTGATACGGGCGTGGTAGAATATTTAAATAAAAGTAGTAAGAACACGGTTTTACCCAATATTCTAAAAAAGAACTAGAAATATCACTGAAGGTGATGAATACCCCCAGCTAGTGCCTGACAATATACATATGTATGAGAAATTCAAGGGGCCATAACTCATTTAAAAATAATTCCAGTGCAACACGCCGACAATATGCACAACTAGGCTTGGTATCAATCATTCTTGTGAAGTTATATTCAATTCTGACCAAGGGTTGCTGAGAAATAATGTTCACAAGAAATGTCTACAGACCAACGGACCGACCGACCGACGACAAGCGTGACTCCTATATATAGCCCCCATATACTATGTATCTGGGGATATAATGAAGAAACTATGTCCAATTCTCAAAATCCACCAAAAAACATGTTTTGTACCCCAAAAATAAGATCACACTCTACATCTTCAGCATACAATGTGAAGAAGTGTATCAGATGTAACTATATTCCAAATTTGAAAGACACTAGTACTAATGGAGAAAAGTAAAACAAATGAAACGTTTAACGTTAAGCAAATGTTTGACGCCGCCGCCGCCGCTGTCAGAAAAGAAACACCTTAGTCTCGCTTTCGCTTCTTCGTTGCGGCAAGACAAAAATGACCTTTACATTGTCTAGGAAAAACATACCCCAAACCAAAAACCTTGATGAAAACATGTACTTATGACTTATAAAACCTGGGCAGCTATAGTTGTCTACTGTGTATTAGCTCAAATTAACACTATCACTGCAATTAAAGTGTGTGTATACCACATGACTTTTGATGTCATATTTGCATCGTCACAGCAATAATTGCTCTTGATAAGAAGTAAAAACAATGGTAACTTTTTTATTTCTTCACCCTTTTTAATGAAACATGGCGCAGTATACGCCGTTTACAATGTCCTATCTCCATTTGTTTACAGGAGTTTGATTGGTGGTCTAGTTTTTTCAAACACTTCGACGAACCTGTTCTCAAAATCCAGTTTTGATATTGCTCCGGCTGTCGGCGATCTTGATACATTTTTACAAGTGTTTGAAGAAAATAAACCACTAACCGAGCTGCGTTAAACACCGGAGATAGGGCTCTGTAAGCGACGTAGACTGCGCCATGTTTCATTAAAATTGATGAAGAAATAAAAAACGTTACCTTTGTTTTAACTTCTAAATTGTTGTCCGTCGTAGCATTTGTGATGTCGAAGTGACGTGGTATATACATACTGTGTTTAGTCTGTACATCGTTCGAGTGTATCATAAAAGCTGTTGTGTGATTTGTTTTATTCAATATTGTTAATTAGCACTGTTCGTGTAGACCACATGCCCAACATTATGTTGCGTACATTATAATGCAAACCTGAAATCCTATCATTGTTTCTTTGTTTTAAATGTTTGAGGATAATGAATGTAGGATTATGTGAAACATCATTATTCGCCGCATGCAACAGAACCCAAAAGAGAATTACAAGACTAGTATATACATTGTTTTATTATGAAGCAAGTTGTAAAATTAAACTCATAATTTCTTGACTTAATTAATTTTGTTGCGTAATCAAATTATTGATTTAGTAAAAGTTGTTAAATTGCTTCATTGTTAAATATATCCATTATGTTTTAGGAAAATTTAAAACTTAGAACAATTATGATTTAAATTTGGTACAGAAAGTCGTGTCGAAATGATGAGTATCTTATTTCCCTAAACTATCAAAAGCCATCTTTTAAGAAAGTTGATACACCGTTACAGATGCTAATGAGATGTTTATTTTCTACAGACTATACTTGGTAAATCTATCAGTAGACCTGCAGTGGTAGACAGGGAAATTATTCAGGGTCTCCTAGAGTGTGCTCAAAACACGGACGCGTTTAAAACGGTCAAAGGAACAACGCTGTGTGCTGATGACTTCTATGAAGGTAATAAACACTTTGCCAATGTAGCACAACTGGCCCCAAATCAAACTCGACCTCTCTAAGACAACTCGTCCTAATTTATTATAATTATATGAGCCGTCCCGCGAAGAAACCAACATTATGGCCTCTGCGAAATGTATCGTTCCAGATCAGCCTGCGCAATCCGCGCAGACTGACCCGGGCCGACACATTCCGTATCAGGGGGATAGAGGTATAGATTAATGCTTCATGAAACAGAAAATCCACAGGAGGCGAAAAGTGTCTGACCGGTTTAGCCTGCGCGGCATGCTTAGGCTGATCCGGGTCGATACTTTACAATGTTGGTTTTCTCGCGGGACGGCTCATATTTGAAAACTTTTTATCTTATTTTAATCGACCTGTAGATATATATGACATACTTAAATAATTTATACATGTACCTCCATATCTGTTTGAGTATAGTGTCTGAGATCTCAAATAAATTTCTGGCAGGAATGTACGTCACTGTCTTTTGTATGATTCATACTCCACTTAACTTTATTATTTAGAAGTTTGTAAGTGACGATGGTCGTAAGTAAGGATAGGATGAATAATAAACATGGAGCATATTGCTGAGAATAATCGATATACGAGTAATAACAAAGATATATTAAAGTTTGTATCGGTATAAGTAATTGTTCTTTTTGTTATATATTATGAACGTTAGGAGAAAAGTCCAAGAACTTCTGAGATACCCCTCGTGGTGTTGATTCACAGGAATGTTTTTTCACTCCTGTAAAATATCGATGGAGCTGTCTGCTTCTGGCGTTTTTGCTCCAAATATGCGAAGGCGCATATTGCTAGATTTATTTTCATATATTTCATATAAAGTCTCTTAATTTAATCTTAGGTTTGAAATCGATATAAGTATTTCTATTAAATCACTACTGGTTTCAGCATCTTATAAACATGTTTTTCTTTGTAATTCAACTTGTTCGTTGTGTTTTTATGACAAGGTCAAGGACGTGTAGATGGCGCATTCTGTGACCATGACAACGAAGACAAGATGGCGTGGTTACAGTCCGTATACGAAGATGGAGTCAGAAACATGGAGATGGAATCTCTCGGTTTCATAGCTATGTGTCACAGAGCCAATGTTAGAGGTAGTATTAAACAATGAATTTCACATTTTGCTATCAACACTCATCCTCAATTGTCGCTACACTAATATTGTCTAAGCAGGTTACTTTTGTCATTTTGAACTGGCAGCATTGGAGATAATGTTGACCTACTATTACCAGTACGCTGTGATCAATCATGTGTAATACATTTGTTTAAATAGCCTTATATATATAAGGTGTATCTATCCATTTCATTGTTCAAGGTTCCAGGACATTTTAAATAATAAGGCCTAGATATGCAGTTCTTCGCTGTTTTCACTATTATGTAATTCATTAAAAATAAAAACAATAATTTAATAAAAGAACTTGAAAGTGTTCATTGCCCGGTCAAGCCAATGATTACATTCCCATTTTAAAGCGCTGTCATGCAAGTAAAAATGAAAAAGAAATTATTTTTTATTCTGAGAATGCCCATTATAAATCTCGATATTTATGTCCTTTTCTAGGTGCTGTGTGCTGTGTAACACTGCTGGACAGGTTCGAGGGAGACGGTCTGACAACAAACAGACAACTGCTGTATGAATGGCAGACATATCCACAGATTCTCGTCTCTCGATACATACAAAAAAAGATCAACATAAATAGTCGACAATGTGTGTGAAAATCAAATTTAAAGTGTGTGAATCTCAGACATAACATATGCAAACTGACGAGGAAAGTGTTTTATCCACAGCCAGTGTGTTGATGCAAATGTACACTGTGTTTGGTTTATTGTAGATGCATTTGACTAGGTGATCACACATTGTAATACTTCTACGTGTCCCGTTCCCATTAGTCATGTTTCAACAACAAGGAAATGTTAATGGGACATTTGTTTGAATTCAAACGGAATAACACATTAACTAATTTCCTATGGACCCGTGACTTATATGGATATAAAAACACTGTTATTTGTCAACGAAAAATTATTATAAAGATTCTAGATGATTTTAATCCACATTTAACTCCACATCCGTCTGGCATTTACTTGAAATATCATGAGATGTGTTCACATTTTCCAAACACAGCTTTTATCGTGAATACGCCCGTGTGCTCGGTGTGTTGGGGGCGATCTGAACACACCCGCGGATCACTGTATAATATGTCATATAGTTATAAAGGTATTAGTTGGTTCGAATACTCGGTGTGTTGGGACACTCTGAATACATCCTCGAAACCAGATTGATTTATTTACCTCTTCTGATAATCTAGATCACCACTAAAACATAAGGCAACCGTGTGTTAAAGTGCATATTGCTCCGTCCAATATGGAACTGTATTGAGCTCACATATGTGTTGGTTTGTTTTGTGAATATTGTTTTGCTTAAAATATGCAACTGTTCTTCAAAGCTAAATGAGGGTTTTTTTCAAAATACAAAAACCAGCAACTTGTCATTTCAAACAAATTTCGGAGATTGGCAATAAGTGTAACTCCATCCATATTATCTGAAAAGTATTTCAAAAAAAGCAAATCAAAATAAGATAAACATATTGCACAAATTTATATATATAACTTATCTGCCCAAGTATTATGGGCATGTCCGGAGAACAAATAGTTTGATTGACTGTTCGATAACAGTTTAAGTGTGTCGCTCTGTTATCTAGTGTTATGTTGAACGTATACATAGGTGGGTTGTTTAAATATAATAGAATTTGAAAATAAACATTTTACAGAAACTAATTCCATAGTCGCAACTTTTTCTCGTTATGTTCGTTGATATTTTCAAAACTTTTTGTGAAAGTTAAAATCTGCCCTGGATGCAGACAATCTATATCTAAATGTTCTAGATTGTTTCCATACATCTATTATTTTCCTTCTATTGTTTTACCATTAGTCTTTGCTATTTGACTTTGTGTATACTTAAGTGTTTTATGTATGTCGGCCAAACTTGCCTTTTTTCTAAATAAAATATATTTATCTATAAACCTATTTATACGACGACCAACATTCGGGATGGATTAAACCCTCTCATTAATCCTATCACACATAAAATAATCCTGCGGAAGACGACTTCGATAACATCTAGACACCAATTGCTGAAATCACTTTGAATTAAAGGGTGAACAAAATTATAGAGTAGAAAAACATGTGAAATAAGGAGGTATTGCTCGTTTTGAGGAATGTCTCCTTTTGTCACAATGTTTTCAAAAGTCGTCTGCTGCAGGTCCGTCAAAATGCGTCTGTAGGCGCGAAATAGTTACACCAGACATAATCATTGCTGCAGTAGCAACCGGTCGTATTGATCCGATAACTGCACATCAAAGGTCGTCTCAGATTGACCTAAGCATCAGCCAATCGAATTGTCGCATGTTTCAACAGGGGAGATAACCCATTAAAATAAACGCGATAGAGAAACGGTGATTGTCGAGCGTTCCGATTGAGAAGAATATTTTAAATTGTTTGATAGATTCGTGACGTGCTCTCATGCGTTGTCGTCAGCTCTTATATACGTACAGTGAAGTAGTTTGGTGTGATCTCGATGAGATTTGGATTAAGTGAATATAGAAGGTCCGAATAAGTGTAAACCTGACATTCTCTGTTCGTCATCGAATCATTAACCCTTTTCCTCATACGATAATTCTGCAGCAGACCACTTTGAACATATGTTTTCAAATAATAGAAAAATCTCTAAAATATATTAAATGGATAACCTATGACTAAAAGTGGAAAACATTGTGGCAAAACGAGAAATTGCTCTTTTTGAGCAGTTTCTTCTTTTATCACTATTTTTTCAAAAAGCCGTCTGCTGCAGAGGTGTCAGAAAACGTCTTTATAACGGAAATGGTTAAGGCATCCTTGAAACAGACTAAGAACATCTTTGTCCACTCATTGACTATACAGAAAAGCAATGTGATGGTTATTTATTTACCCATCTTGGTGTTTAGATGTAACATCTGTTTTCGCAATAGGTTTGCAAAGAAGATGGCCCTAACAATAGCACATACGCTAATCGATTAAGAAAGAGATTAATGGGTGATTGGCCGCCCACACGTGTCTGACATTATCTGTTTAATAAAAGAAGTACTACTAACATTTGTTTGATGCATATCATTTTACAACAGTTTTCTGTGTTCGTTTTTACGAAGCGGCACCGGCATAATAAGCATTCTGTTGTTCATGATTGACGCTCAATTCCTCAGCAGTTATTGACAGTTGAATCTTATAATGGTGTTTTGTTTTCTTTTGTCGACTGTTAAAGGACAGTCGGTCATTTTTGGCGTGGGATATTGGTGCGATAAAAACGCATGGGTATGTAGACACAACACCAATCGACCCAAAACTGTACTTAGAGATCAGTTTGAAATGACAACCGGTCACTTTTGGCGCCGAACACTTGTACAAATAAAGCTTGTAAACGTTCTGATACGTACTCTCGTCATCGTGATATGATCAAATTACTGTTGACAAATACGTTAAACACAGTGAAATACATTAATTAACGACCATATTGGAAACAAAATCCGATTTCTCGAAGACCATATTTCCTTTAATATGATCTAACAAAACAATGAAATGTAAAATTTAACAAATAATTTAATTTTATAGTTATGGATATGTGAAATTATGGCGACGATTCATTGATAGTAACAAATCATTTCACTGATTCAAACGACTGATATATATATATATACACTCTGGTGTAAGGCTTTAATATTAGAAAGTTACTCGTGCCAACACTTGCACCTAGACTCTGTTTTAGAAAAGCGGTATTACGGTAGAACTTTTAGAGCATCAACAAAGAATGGCAGCATGTTTTGAGAATCATCCCTTGTGTGTTTGGCCGATATTTGCTGTATACTGCACATTGCAATTTAAGACGCCACGTAAAACAGGAGGAAATTGTTCAAAATGAATAAATTCTCCTATTCTTGCAACCGATTCAAATCTCTGTTTTACATGATTGATTCTTACACATGTCCAAATGTTTCCTAAGAAGATGTAATTTATCATATCAAATCAATGTGGAAAACATTCTTGAAGAGTACCCAGGTTAACTTCGTCACACTGCTGACAATACTATTTGAGATATATAATCTTCCAACAAATTCCATTGTATTAACGGTGCGAGTCTTGATGTACTCCATTCGAATGTCACCAGGTCCGCCTTTTGTCAAGAAAGGCGATCCATAAGCTAACTTTAAGTATTTAGTTTGTGATGAAGAAACGGCGTTCAAAAACTAACGCTTTATACTAGATTAGATAGACTTAACCAGATGTCCCAATTCGTCAATTAGTCAGTCTGTCCGACCTATCAACACTTTTGTGTGCATGTTTATAACAAATATATGTCGTACTGGAATGTAGTCTGATTTAAATCGTGATTAATCTTTTCCCACATTGAACACATCTGCAATAAACGAAATAGGAAAAGATCTAGGAAAAATCAAATAAAAAAAACCTAAGAGCATAAATATAATAATGGAAAAGAAAGGGTTAGAGATAATGTAAAAATAGGCGGCATTGTTCATGTTGTATAATTTCTCTGTTCACCACAATATTTTCGAATCTCGTCTGCTGCGTCAAAATGGATCAGTTCGTGGTAAAATGTAAATCTTACAACATACTTGAGCTGTCCCCCGAGAAAACCAAACGATCTGCGTAATGTGTCGATCCAGATCAGCCTGCGCAGTCCGCGTTGGTTTTCTTGCTGGACGGCTCAATTATGAAGGTCATTTCTATGCGGCCCTGACAAAGCTCCGTTGCTCGTTACTAAAATTAGTCGAGCAATTGAACGTTATTAAAGCATCCCTAATGACAAGTGATAGTGTCTCTGAAAACGTTACATAACACGTATCTAGACTAGTGCGTCATATCATGTTTTACTTAGGGCTAACATTAACGACAACGTGACTAATACGTTCTCTAAGTTTTCCTATTGGCAGGTACCTGCAGGTTTCTTTGCAAATATGCTACTGTTGTGTTATACATATTTACTTTTTTACGCGTGTGTCCCTAACCTCAATCTCGGCAATGTTTTAACAGGGTTTTTTACTGTTCGGATTAATGCCTTTTTGGTAACACAAACATTTGATGAACATATCATACTGGGAATCAGCAAAATCCGTTGTATCAGGCTGTGAGGAACAACATACCACAGTAAACGCCACTTTGTACGATACATTAACGAGATCGTTTAACTGTTTCAGTGCATCTCATCTAAGCTTATCTGGACAAACCCGACAGCATGGACATGTTGTATTCAGTAATGTTGCAGTTTCTGGTACGTATAAGTTATACCATACAAATTCTGACCTTCGGACTTTTATACAATTTATGGCAATTTTTATCAATTTGCATTGTTCAATATACATTCACTTTTTCGTCTTAATCGTTCTCCGGGAGCTTCTAATCGTGATGCTAGGCAGTATGTGATGAAGATCCAAAAATACTCTGACCCGTTAGCTGGTAGAACGCAATACTAGATGACAAACATGGACGATCTAAACAGACGCGACGGTTTACCTTAGTTTTCAAAGTGGTTACAAAGTCACTATGGCAGCTTATCGTGTTACACGTAGTTGTTTACGAAATTTCAGGACGTTGCTGTTACAATACTTCCTTGTATAATGGTCATATATACAGCTACGTGAATAGTAATTGGTATATCCCTGTTATAAATCAATACAAACAGTGACGTTCAGGACGTTTCTACCATCTGCGATTAGGAGAAGCCCCATCACTGCCTAACTAGGATATTCCATAATTACCATT
>JAUELF010160715.1:0-14799 GCA_031471495.1 Clinocardium nuttallii | reverse complement strand
TTAATCCGTCTACAGAGCTTAACGTTTAATCCGTCTACAGAGCTTAACGTTTAATCCGTCTACAGAGCTTAACGTTTAATCCGTCTACAGAGCTTAACGTTTAATCCGTCTACAGAGCTTAACGTTTGATCCGTCTACAGAGCTTAACGTTTAATCCGTCTACAGAGCTTAACGTTTGTATTCGAAGTAACATTTGCTCGTTTTCAAACAAACGTCTGCTGCATAGGACTCAAAGTCGTCTGTGTCAGAATGATTACATCGACAATCGGAGATTCAGACATTACTCGTACTTTCATTAATTGCGTCTCGCCATTAGAAGCATTGCCTCTAGCGAAATGCGCTATCGGTTTGCTCCTTCGAGCAATCTGATAACAATATTACATAATAATTCCATTTAATGGAGCATCCTGGTTTCCTCTGTATATTGAACAAAACCACGACTATACAAATATAAAATTCGATCATATTCGCCATTAATCATTTACACTCGGAGGATCGAAACTACTTTTGCAGCTATATGTGTAATGGTTTGCACGATTGTGACTTCGCGCAAATATGCATCAATGTCCCTTTTTATCCTACACGGCTAATACTTTATCAGTAATTCCGGGTGCGTTTTAATTTCATTGAGATGATCCTTTATCTAGATGCAGCAAATAGTTCAGCATAAATAGAATTGAGTCTGGTAAATTAGCGATGCTTTAGGAAAGCCAACCTTTACACATGTACATCAACTATAATACCTGATTGCGCGTCTAAGCTAAATGATCCAAATATATACTGCTAAACATTGATTTCGTGAAACATTCTATTAATAATTGGCGAACTGTGTATCAGCCTGTGAAGATATGCTGGATGATCTTGATTTACATTGATCGCAAATGATTTACAGGTTATCTTTCCAGAATACGGCTCAAATATTCTAAATATTCAAAATGGTTATAACTTACAAACTTCAACGAAGCGTTACAAGTGTACCCTGACAGAGAGACCTTTATCGCGTTGTAAATCACATTATGTTCCGAACCGTCTGAATTGTGTTGCTATGTGACAACCAAGTACCATTAGTTTCCAATTACGAAATCTCATGCATTTCTGAAGACATAATGTTGCTTGGAAAAGCCTCTTTTCCGTAATGGAATTCGGATTGGATACGTTGTAAAAATTCATTTCTTGGATTATTTGAAATCCCACTGAGGGAATAAATTGTTTGTAATCGTTCTCAATTTAGGACCGACAGAAACCACGTACGTCTGTGTAAGCCAATTTAAATAGTTCTGGTTCTGTTGTATGTAGGTCGTCGTAACACGAACTCCTAGATGACTGCGGGGAGACCAATTAATACTTCCCTGTATATACATTGTCCCGTTTATAAGTATGTCTGGTATTTCTGTTCTTTAAAAAGTCTAGTACATGATATGAAATTACAACAACTGGCTTGCGTGTAAGACAAGTTAAGACAATGGTATCACTTCCACCCTCTTCTGTACGTCTGTATATTTGCCTATATGGCAGGCTTTTACTTCATCATATTTAGTTCATGACGGAATATTTATTTGCTCATTCAATATTTATGCAATGACATATTTACCAAATGTTACATGTAACGTATAGTTGTTTAGTTCAATTTCGAAGAGTAAAAAAAACATTTTTGTCAGCATCTGATCAGGGTCTTCACTGTTCACCAACTTATCACCATGGAAACGTCTCTAGAACGGTAATGGAAACGTCTCTAGAACGGTAATGACCAAAACTGACTATACGAGTATGTACTTTGATTGTCAATACTATTTGTGTCAAGACCGTCTAAAGTGACGTGATGACGTGAAATAAGACCGTCTAAAGTGACGTGATGACGTGTAATAAGCCCGTCTAAAGTGACGTGATGACGTGTAATAAGACCGTCTAAAGTGACGTGATATGACGTGTTATATGAGCGTCAATCTCGGGAGCGGGAAGCCATGGATCGATCCTTGATCGTGTCATACTAAAGTATATAACATTGGTAATAGTTCCTTCCTCCATGGATCGATCTTTGATCGTGTCATACTAAAGTCTATAACATTGGTAATAGTTCCTTCCTCCTTGGCATGCAGTGTTTCGGAGAAAACATTACGTCTGATGTGCCGGAGTCAGGATAAAGTATGCTGGTAAATAGCAGTGTCAGAGTCGTGGTTAAATTGAATTAACACCATCTTATCAAATTAAAGCATAATACAATTGGTTGATATACTTGATTGATTTATTTAGGTTTAATGCCGTTTTCAACAACTTTAAGTCATATCAGGGCGACGAGTTTACATACCGATTTGTTGCATGGCTTTCTCATAACTGTTCTCCACACACAGGACCTTCCAAGCAATTGTCGGCTGTTCAACAAAGACTATTAAACCATTTGCGGAAGAATAATGACGCTTGCAAGCTTGACTTTTTGTTTTAATATTTGGCTACAGCATGTAATTATTTTATTTTCCTTGTAATAGGTCTGCCACAGTGATTTTTGTTAAACGCTCGAAAGTATGTTGACCGAGCTTGAATTCGAACTAACAACCCCTTGAATGACAGCCCGCGTCGCCACAGACTGAGCTACCGGAGCTCGGCTGATTGATATGCAACAGTGTCTCTTTTTAAACCGTTCAGGTCTGAAACATCACTCAGTGACAACAATATTACCCAAACAATCATTCCATAGCCCTGTAATAACTCACTGAATACTCAATTATGTACATTGTCAGTGTGCACGCAATGAAACTCGAACCGTTTTTATGGCCTATGACAATGTCAGTGACACAAATAATCTAATAAAGTGTCAAGTTGATGCTCGTTAAATGTTAAGGTCATTTTGAAAAGCAAGGTTTTTAGAGAAAAAGTTATTTAATCTGTCCGTTACACATTTTTACAGATAAAAACATATCAACTTTATCTGTAATCTGCAAAGTCTGATGATACACAATTATTTCTTATGTTTTTATGTCAAATCTAAATAAAGCACTGGTTGCTAATGTTACCTGAATATAATTAGAAACTTAAAAACACATTTGAAATGTATCGATTCTACTTTAAACGCCATTTTTATGGGACATAGCTATTTTTAAAATCATAAATCGGAATAAAAGATGACATGGTCAATAAGTTATATTCCTATTGAACAATAAGTGTATTGACAAATAATTTGAAGTAAGTATACATATAATGTTCAAGCAGACGCATTGACTTGTTTTGTGTCTGAATCAATCACAACAGCTACACAGTGTTTAGTTTCTGTCTTCACCCTCTTCGACTACTCTAAACCAACACCCATGTCATTCATTGTTTGTACACGAGAGGTTTGCCGTTTTTGCTAGGCCATCGAAACATCGACATTCTGATAGAATAATTGATTACAACAATCTCTAAGTCATTTCCACCTCCCCATGTGGTTCCTTGCTCTCTCACACCAGTTCCCTCCAAATAACAGTATTTCCAAGTAACTGGCTGCTTTTTCACATAACCCGTTAGAAGTTTGTAGTTACATGTACTTGTAGGTTTGCAGTCTATGCGAACATCGCATTTATATCGTGTACGCTGTAGTACGCGACTTAACCATGTCCCACCTGCAGACGCATGTTGACGCAATAGCAACAGACGACTTTGAAACAAACATTGTGACCAAAGGTGAAATTGCTCATGATGAGCAATTTCTCCTTTCGCCACAATGTTTTTACGTTTATTTACAATTAAGCTATCTTTTATGGACATTTTTCAGGTTTTAGTCATTATGTTTTCAACGTCTGCTGCAGATTTGTTGTATGTGGGAAAGGGTTAAAAATACGTCTGCACACAATTGTAAGCACAACTCTATACTGCAGTCGAGTACACTCGTACACTCGATATTAGCTTGTATTGTTTACCCCCTATTGCTCAAAATTTAGGTAAGAACTTATCGTAAATATATATTAAAGAACTTGTAAGAAACCGGGAAAAAAGGAAGAAATTCATCGACATTTTCGGTTATCCCTTCCCCACATACCACAAATCTGCATCAGACGACTTTGAATTGAATATAGTGACAAAAAGGAAAAAATGCTCATCATCAGCAAATTGTCTTCTTTTGACACAATTTCTTTAAACGTCGTCTGCTGCAGATGCTTAACAATACGTCTGTATGTGGGAAAGTGTAAAGCTTCGACCTACGTGACTCATAATCCTTATTGACAATAACAACAGGGTGGCCTCATTTACATTCACGCATTTATAATCCACGTTGATCACAGACGACTCTCACGCAATGAAACGCCGTAACGTCAAACATGGCATCGATCAGACGAATTTTGACGAGAACAGTTTGTCAAAACAATGCATGGTGTTCCCGCCATATTGAATATATATATATAAGGAGCGTAACTGGATACACATCGAGTATACGCGCTGGTTAGGGGTCGGGCATATTCCGTACGGGACATTTCGAAATCCTTCATTGCAAATTATGAACTCAAATGGTCTGTTTGGTCATACCGAAAACACAAATAAGCTATAAATCCTCTTGCAGATTTATTGACATTGTCGTACGAAACCCACTCTTACCACCCTCAGCATACAGTTAGTGCATTTCGTTTTATACCATTGCTGACCAACTGTACGTGTGAATCTGTGGGTAAGCATCTAGCTATATATCTATATATATGTTTATCTTTTACTGATCACGTCTTACGAGTTATGGTATATACGTTCTTATATTTTACGTGATTAAGTTTTAATTATGGCAGTTGCGTAATATATCGACCCAGATCAGCCTGCGTAGTCAGGGCAGACTGATCCGCGCCGACACATTCCGTCTTAGGTTGATAGATGTATAGAGTAATGATTTCTCAAACAAAAAATCCACAGGAGGCGAAATGTGTCTATCCGGCTAAGCCTGCGCGGCATGCTTAGACTAATCCGGGTCGATACTTTACGCAGATTTTACAATGTACGTTTTCTCGCGAGATTGCTCATTTGTTGACAAGCGGAACTATTTCCCAAATGTAGACGCATGTTGACCTTTCTGCAAGGTAAGACTTTTGAATACATTGTTGCAAAATAAATTGCTCACTATGACCAATTTATCTTTTTGCCAAAATGTTTCAAGCTCTATTCTATAATTCCTCTTTTGTTAGTTATAAAGACCTTCCTTCGTTGTGTCTAGAAGTTTTCAAAGTCGTCTGCTGCGTAGTTGCAGAATGTGGGAGAGGTTAAACGACACTTGCTTTGCAGCTGTGCCATTAATTTGATTTGTAATGGAAAACCTTTTTCTTCAACAGTAAGAGTTGCCGAGAATAAAATTGATTTCGTTAGCAGTGGCAATGATTTACAACAGAGCATGTTTTCCCTTCAAATAATTGATTCGAGGTGCCATTTCTGTACTGGTAAATGTCGTCGCGATTACTCACTGAGCTGTCTCTACTACAACCTTGTGGAAAACATATTTTTATCACATATACGAGCGTTATACGATATCGTTTAAAGAACCTGAAACGCATTTGACTAGATATTGGCCACGTTACACGAAAACCCACCTTCATGAGGTTTTGCGACCAAGAAAGATCCACATTAGCCAAGGCTTCATCGAAACCTTCCACAAATCGTTTATAATGAGCAATGATTGTAAATACTACTTATGCCAACACCTCCGAAGAAGTAGTGGTAGGAGTAGTATAGGAGAGTGTCGGCTTCGAGAGTGGGAGACCAGGGTTCGAACCTCGATTGTGTCATACCAAAGACGCGGTAGTTAATGGTAGACATGGTATGTATCTCTCCTTGTTTGACACCGCCGCCAGAAAAGCAACACATAAGTCTGGCGTTCGCTCCTCCGTCCCGGCGAGACATTGACCAGTTTTAACATAATTCAGCAAGATGCTTTAGCTATTAAAGTAATGTATGTAATTTATAATAGTATATCGAAAACATCGTGAAGTATGTTACTTTTACTGAGGGTGGGAAAGTGCTTGAAATATTGTCTATAATATCAACCTGCTATCGCATGCTCTCGACAATTTAATCAGTTCATGACAATGTAGAGAAATAACTTTGCATGTACGGCGTGATTAAGTGTAATTAAACAGGTCTTTGGAATGTGTGTTAGTAGCGTCGAGAGAGGCAATATTGACTTGATCAGTTAATGTACCGATCTGCATTTTTCGTTAACCCTTTCTCACATACAGACTCTTATCTAAAGACGACATTTGAAAACATTATGGAAAAAGGAGAAATAATGAAAAAATTCCACTTTCTGCTATAATGTTTTCAACTTTATCAAAACTAAAAATCCTTTATTATCGTCTATCGAGATTGATCTTAGTTTTGTCTAGGTAACTAAAAAGTCGTCTGCTGTATATTTGTTGTATACTGAAGGGGGGTTAAAGGGGTTAAAGAAAGAAGGACGATTTTGATGAAGGGAGGAGAATAAGTTGACGATGAAGGGAGGAGAATAAGTTGACGATGAAGGGAGGAGAATAAGTTGACGATGAAGGGAGGAGAATAAGTTGACTAGTCCGCTAGTAATTTGGTCCTTCCATATATACCATGTTGTAAAGTCGCCGGGGTTAAAACGTTGTAAAGTCGCCGGGGTTAAACGTTGTAAAGTCGCCGGGGTTAAACGTTGTAAAGTCGCCGGGGTTAAACGTTAATGTTAAAGCAAAGATGGGTAAGATTCACGTACATGCATTTCCTATCGTCATAGAATGTTTTCTATGCGCAATTAAGCGTTGAATCTTGTGAAAGTCGATTTTGAAAAACACTATCTAAGAATCAATTCCCTGTCAAATACTGTCACACGAATTGGTAGTTTACTAGCTTTATATGCGCCTTTGCCACGGCATACGATTAATAGACCATCAGGGTTTTAAGACCAGAGAGGAACCAGATCGAACTGCTGCGCTATCGCTTAATCTGATCAGTTGCTTCCTTATTCGCCATCCAGTTTTCACAAAAGCAACATCTTTTAAGAATGTCTAAAAACCGAGGGTACACTTTCAATATCGGCTTTCGGATGCCGTAGCTAAATCAGTGTACTAGTTTCTCGATTGTGTTTTGTATAGTTGTCTCAATTTTCATCGTGATTCTGAAATTTAATCTGTAAATTTGTCGTTCCACGAGTAAACCAACAGTATGGCCTCTGCGTAATTTATCGACCCAGTTCAGCCTGAGCAGTCCGCGTAGGCTGGAGCCGGGCCCACACATTCCGTCTCCGGGAGATAGAGGTATAGAGTAATGACGGGAAACTTGTTTTGTCCGTTTAGCCAGCGCGGCATTCTTAGGCTGATCCGAGTCGATACTTTACCTTGAGTCCCAAATGATGGTTTTTCGCGGGACGGCTCAAATGTGCCGCTCTATTCAATTTGTTATTCTTATTGACGCTCCGGTTTGTAGTCGCCATTTCTCATGCAATAACGGTGTTTGTCTATTTTGATAACTAAAAGGCAAACAAAACTGATTTCAGGTGAGACAGCTCGTTACGACTCACCTGAATTGGTATTGTTTGCAAAAAAAACCAATAGTGCCTTTGACGCTGAAAGAGTTAAGAGGTGCTCGTGGACAATCAACGTAATGATAACACCTGAACGCAAATGTCTCTGTCTGTGCATCCATACTAACGGACCTAAATGGAATATATTCTTCAATCTCCAAGATTATGCCAAATTCTCCCAAAATCTCCCAGAAAAGTTAACGGTACACAGTTCTAACACCTCTGCAGGAGATCATTAACTGCCCAGAATCTGACCCCTTTATCAGTGAAAGCCCCAATGAAATGTTATCACAGGACCACTTTATAAAAACATCCGTGTCAAGTAATTTACAATGAGAACACGTGTACTGGGTAGTAAGCTCAATGGAGGTAGTAGTCCCAATATAAGCTTGTGCAAAAGAGGAATACAGTGTGGAAAGGAAACAGTAACATGTATTTCGATTGTTCATGATACAGAAAGCTGTTCGAAACTGAGATGGGTTGGTCCTATTGAGAAATAATTAAAGACTGGTAGTAGAAATGAAATGCGCACAATGTTAAGAAGAGCCTGCTGAGACTATTTGCATGCACGGGCTCGTCTGATGATTCACTGTTCGACAATACAACAAACAGACCCCCACAACCGCTAGATGCGACTTAATTAAATGTCACAGAATACCAAACCTATCATCGAAATATCGTACGTGAACATGGTTTTCCAAAAAGTATATTTATGTACATATATTTGTTTTACTTTTGGACCGTTTTGAACTCATTTACATCGATGAACATTGTCAAACAGTGAAGTGTGCTGTCTATTTTCTAATCAGTATATATTACATTCAATTGAAGGAACATTATTGAATCATCATTTTAGCCGTCCCGCGAGAAAACCAACATTGCGGACTCTGCGTAAAGTATCGACCCGGGTCAGCTGAAGCATGCCGCGCATGGCTAACCCGGACCGATACTATTTGCCTCCTGTGAATTTTCTGTTTCAGGATTAATTACTTAATACCTCGGTCACCTGAAACGGCCAAAATTAGTCTGTTCAGGGTCGATAGACGACTTTCAAAACGCCCAGTTAAAATGTAAAACTATTTTTTTTTAATTGAAACTATTAAAAAGAGCTGGAAGCAGCAAAGTTTTTGCAAAATGAGTAATTGATAATATTTTCAACAATCGTTTGCAACAGATGCGAAGATAACCCATCCTCAAGTGGGAAAGGGTTTTAATATATTTCGTTATAAAATGAAAAGCGCACGATAGAATTGATTTAGTATCATTTCCCCCAATTATTTAAAGAATTCACCTATAACAAATTACGTTAATCCTGATCCATCTGACATCCTGTAACTAGTATCATCACCAATGTATTTGATAGCTTCTTTTAAATCCATGGCACCTGATTAGCGAAGAGTATATACCAAGATTAGGCAGCACGAGTGTAAAGAATTACTGTAAACGGAAATGGAATTCAAAGTTTTATGTACGACAACGAAAGTGTAGTTCAAAGACGTGAATTAAGGCAAATGGGGAATGAAGTTCAATGTCGAGAATTACGGTAAACGCAAATGTAGTTCAAAAACGTGAATTACGACAAACGAAAATATAAATCAAAATCATGAATGATGGCAAATGAAAATTAAGTTCAAAGTCGTGAATTACGACACACGCAAATGTAGTTCGAAGTCGTGAATTACGGTAAACGGAAATGTCTTTTTAAGTCTGGTACAGTAAGACAAGGATTAAAAGACAGTTCTGTAAGTGTGTTCCTTCAGTTGTGTTCAATGTCGTGAATTACGGTAAACGGAAATGTCGTTTAAAGTCTTGTAGAGCAAGAAAAGAATTAAAAGACAGTTCTGGAATCGTATGCCCACAGGTGTGTTTACATTAGTCTATGTATATTTCACGTGTTAGTTCCTGTTTCCTGCCCGAGCTACTTAAGTCGTCGAGTGCTTATTTCCTCTCGTGTTTATTGTGTTTGTCTGCGGTAGAAAACAAATATAGCAGCCCCGCGTTCAATAGACAATCGAACGGAAACATGTTACGCGAAAACTTAGTAGATTCGTCAATGTTATATCCATATTAACCGTCTTCGTTACGCTAACCAAAGAAGGTTTGGGACGCATAGCATAACGGCACAGTTTGATGTCTATTGAACACATTCATGAGAACAGTGCTGTGTTTAAAGCAATTTTGATACATTCTGAAGTGTAGGCGTCGACGAAGATCGCGTAGTGCCTAGAAGGATCTGATTATTTCCCTCATGCAGCAAACGATTGAGCAATTGAAACCTTATCCACAATATGTCCATTATATACAATAACGTTACTTTCATGTAAATATATGTTTCAAATCACTCAGATCCCAGAATATATCAAACAAAAGTCGGATGTATCATACCACAGTGTGTGGGAAATGGGTTAAATCATTTTATGGGTCGGCCTGTAAAGTTAAAAGTTTAGATGGCGAATGTAAATAAAAACTTTGACTAGGATTTTAAATAGACTGGAATAAATGCTTAAGTTAAGGTACATCGAACAGCTTTCTACATGTCCAAACTCCTTGTATGAACCACTTACCCTATGTTGTGGGTTCTCAAAAGAATCGTCTCAGTATTTTACCCTCTAACCCTATGCTGTGGGTACTCAAAATAATCGCATGTATGAGAAAAATTGTTTTGAGTAGTCACCTCATAAGGTTTGGGTGGAGAATAAGAGAACTATTGTGGGGAAAAGAGCTGTATACCAACACTCCTAATTACCTGGATCTCTGTACATTGTATATATCAAAGGTTTACTGATTAACAGGCTCACACGTGTCAGCTAGGGTTAGGAACTGATCTCCAAAGACGCGCACTCGTTCTAGTTCCCAATCTTCATTTTCTTCTCCATGTTGTTCATCCTTTTTTAGAGATGTTGCGTCCCATGTAAATAACAGATATTGTTGGGGTTTTGTTCACAGTAATAACAATGCCTGGTGAATCAATTGTAACTTTTGTAAGCACTGAAATCAATTGAAGCAATTATGATACAATGACTTGTACAAATAAACTGAGCCGTCCCGCGAGAACACCAACATTATGGCATCTGCGTAATGTATCGACCAGATCAGCCTGCGCTGTCCGCGCAGACTGATCCGGGCCGACACATTCCGCCTCAGGGGGGTATAGGTATAGAGTAATGATTCCTGAAACAGAAAATCCACAATAGGCGAAAAACGTCTGTCCGGGTAAGCCTGCGCGACATACATAGGCTGATCCGGGTCAATACTTTACGCAGTCCACAATGATGGTTTTCTCGCGGGACGGCTCAACTGATAATTAGGGTAAACTGGGTCTACTCGAATTACATAACGTCTCGATTAGTACTACAGGTTAATTCCAAAGTTCAGGCTATAATGCCCAGTCATTTCTATGATTCAGGGAAAAGACACACTGTATAGTGTTTTTGGCTTTTACACAGTTTTTCATCAACATTGCAGTTATGTTATGGCGACAGTAAACTTATCGATGCTTAACCCTTTCTTCTGGCATACCTGCATTAGACGACTTTAAAAACAACTAGGAAAACACATTGAATGAAGGTATAATTACTGAAAGAAGTTGAAAACATTGTGGCAAAAGAAGAAGCAATTTTTCCTTTTGTCACTATGTTTTCAAAAGTCGTCAGCTGCAGATACGTCAAAATGCGCCTATATGTGGGAAATGGTTAACTAGATGATATACAAGCATTAGGCAAGCACATGTACATTCCAGGTCTAGTGACTACCAGGATCCTTGAATGCATAGATGGCGAACATTGAAAATAATGATCAGTAGTTTTGTGTAATTTTTTTTTTCTTAACATTATTTCAGTTATACCACGGCGACAGTTCATTTATTAGTTGGAACTTATTTATGTTACTCCGATATTAATCACAATTGATGTCTGCTGCCTGGAGACTTTTGAAACAAGTACTCGCGCCGTTTGTGTGAACAAAAATTTAAAAGGCAGAACCTTATGAATGGATTCGAACCCGGGATCTTTGGTTGGAAAGGCCCGCGCTCTACCACTGCGTTCATTTATAAATAATCCCTGTGTAAACAAACTAGTTTTAGTCCAGGAAATGTAATGTGCATTGCCAATGACTACCAGTTCCAAATCCCCGACGCTAACACCTTCGACCACGGCGGAATCCTAGGATCATGATCAAATAACGGAGATAAAACCGTAGCAATTGCACTAAACCAATTAAGAATGAACAGGGATAATATGACGCAGCAACTGCTAAGAACCATGCTGAATTGCTAGATATTGTAAAACCCTATGCTCCGAACGGAGGGAAATATGATGAGTAAGTAAGAAACAAACTAAATATAATCTTTTTCTTTTTTGTAAGTAACGAGATCATTGTGATATTTGATAGCGAATTGTATAAATTCTGTGTATACTGTGTGTATATATATGCAGACTTGTTGCATCGCCATTTTTACCTATAACGTTGTGCAATTCTGAAAGATATTTAAGAGGTACCTGTGCGAAAATCCAACCTCATCGTAATTATTATACGTGCGAAAAAAGAACCTGCATACGAACCCATGTTAAATGATCCATATCGATACGAGGTTGCTGTGAACCTTCTATGATTAATAAGTAAATCGTGCAGAGCCAGATCAGGCAGGGCCAAAGCGCTGGCTGATTTCAATCTATAGTGGTAGCAAATTCCTTTTTTGTTGATTTTACTCAGATTTCGTGAAACGTACGACATTGATAAATGCGTTCATTCTGTGTCATTTTGTGTAATATACGACCTTGACAAATGCGTTCATTACCATTAACAATTGATATTAAGCTATTATTCGTTTACATGTTAACACTTCCTTTTTCATATGCTGTTATTCCGCTACTATAACCTTCGCGCTCGCTCTTTTAAATCTTAAAGACGTATGTTTCAAACATATTTATAAAAGAGTAGCGTCCAAGTTTACTCTGAAAAGACAAATGCGTCGGCGAATTTCGGGCTACATTTCTTTACTTGCAGATAACAGAAGTGGTACATACCACAGTATGCGACCGTTGTTTAAAGTCACGTACAGTGAGAAAAGGGTTAAAGCTTCTGGGAATAAGAATTACTCGTTCAAATCCGAGTAATGTCTCCTTTCAGTATAAAATGAAGTATGGTGATGTTAATAAGACGAACTTTAGGTATAAAGCACTATTTGTACCACCTCAACAGCTAATAAAAGCGAATCTCAACACATTGCAGACATTTTATGGCATGTCATGTGATCACTTGTTAATTCACTTCCGACTGTGTATAATGTTATGGAAGGTGACAACACATAACTTGAATGTAAATGTTTTTCGTACGAGATTCGTTTATTACGTCATCATTGTCTGCGTAAATAAACAATCTTGGAATGACAACGTTGAAGTGACCGAATGCGCTTCAAACAGGTAACAAATCCATGCAAAAAGAACAGATGTGAAATATATTACCTAATTTACAAAAACTCAAGGGTTAGCGCTTAATCGCTTATGATAGCAACTGATTCGAAAAACGGGGTAGCCTTTCAAACGTTCCATTAGCTTTCATGGTAACACAAGGTAGCCTATTCACCACCAAAAGAAAGTTTTTTGTTATCCCTTCTGGTACGAATCGTTACACACCAAGCTTCTACGTTGGGCGCAAGGCTGGGTAGTCCGAAATGCCTTGGTAGGCTAATCATTGCTTAATGCTATTATCTATACGCGTGCGATAGATACATAACCTGGTCAGTTTACATAGAAATGTAAAGTAAAACTATCTTTGCTCATTGCCATGTATCATACAACATGCGACGACTTAATTAACACGCATACTGCTTTCCTTACCTTAGCATGTCTATGGTTTTAAAAAAACAACAAGCTTCCATAGGGGCCGTAAAGTAAAGAGGTGCATTCAGATTGTCCTAACGCGCCGAGTTGTAATTTGATTGCTGATCTGGATAGTGAATGCGCGATGGGTTGTGACTACCCTGTATTTTCAAACATATGTGCTTTGACTTATATGTCATTTTTGGATCATATGAGTTTTAACCATATGGGTTTTGAATGGCCCTCGCCAGATTGTTTGGTGTTTTAGGACAACTTGTTTACACCAAGATCTGAGCCATGATTTGTCATGTCTATTACATTAAATTATCGGAAGTCACTGTACTTTGTACTAAGGCTTGGTTATCGAGTATAATAAATAAAATCATACTTTCCTGTGGATTATAGCATATTACAAGACTTATCTTCACTTAACGGCGTATTTGCAGCTATCAAACAGGTAAATGAAAATATATCTACTGGCGTATTTGTTTTTTCTTTAATACTCAAAAACATATTTCACCACTTTTGTTTTTCTTGTAAAAATGCAAAAGTATTTCGTTTCTTAACAAGTAGTGTTAGTCAGCAAGGAAACTCTCTATGTCAACCTACTCATTTACTTAAATGCATTCCACCATTCACGTTGTACAACATATTGGCATAACAGAGATGGTGAAATATGCTTTTAAGTATTACAGCGATAGTTAATGTCTTAGGAATAGGACCCAGTTAATGTCTTAGGAATAGGACCCAGTTCTATAGGAATAGGACCCAGTTCTATAGGAATAGGACCCAGTTCTATAGGAATAGGACCCAGTTAATGTCTTAGGAATAGGACCCAGTTCTACATTGCTCATATATGACTTACAGGTGTTTGTCAGTAGTGGTTTGGTGATTCTGAAAATCGTGTACCTTTTCGCAAATAATGCCTTTATATGCTGCTTAATATGCTGCTGAAATGGTATAGCTGAAATACTGTTAATTATAATGCCTTAATTCTTTCCATCACGCAAACCAAATATGCAATAGACCCCTTTGAAACCATATAGCCAAACATATAAAAGATATCTACACACAAGAAAACGATATGTGAATAAAATTGAAAACAAAGTGACAAAAGGCGAAATAGCTCAGTATGAAGAATGTTCTATTCTATCACAATGCTTTCAAAGGTTGTCTGTTGTAGATGCATCAAAACGATATGCGGTTTGAAAAGGGTTCAGTATATATATATATATAACAAATATATATAAGACGGTGTGTGATTTCCATACAAGCCTCAGTGATGCAGTGGTAGAGCGTCCGATCCTCGGTACGGGACGTCGCGGGTTCAATCCCGCCGGGTCATACTAAATATACGAATAATACAGGTATCGTACACATGAAACGCTGTGATATGGGGCGTCCTGCGCGAAAACCAACATTATGGCATCTGCGTAATGTATCGACCAGATCAGCCTGCGCTATCCGCGCAGACTGATCCGGTCCGACACATTCCGT
>JAUELF010160604.1:0-14800 GCA_031471495.1 Clinocardium nuttallii | reverse complement strand
GTGCATACATTATGGACTATACATGTATTAGTATGATCGCACTAGTTGTTGTTAAACTGTCGTACTGAATAAACCTTTATTATACAAATCCCGTCTCGGGTCTGTCTTACAGTCACGTAAGTATTTTCTTCGCCATTGATGATCTTCAGTCGGGTTTAAAGAGGTCAAAAGTATTCCTCTTTCGAAATTGCAATTTGTCACACTCCATTGACGCCTGCAGTATATCGTCCGATGGCAGGTCTTCCACGATAAAGTCTAGTAACTCACCGTAAAGTGCTAATTAACTTGCGGGAACATGAATAATGTCGTAGCAGCCCGCTGCTGAAGTGGGGGTATTCTTGGAGTAGATGATCCAATAATTGGATAGTTATAACACGCTTATAATAGTCACCGGAGTATCAGCGCGGTTGTTGTTACGGCGTGTCTGTCGGCTACAAAAAACGGAGTTACTGGCCACGGATTTAGCAATAGCCGCAGTTGTCTGCCTTCCTGTACTGACAAGAAACGGACTACGTGCACCCGGTAAATCCGCCACTGCATAAAGTTGCACTGAATATATGTTGTGTACAGCATATTATGTTTACGGTTATCGGAGCCATCTCTGACCCTAAACATCTTTTCTTACAATTTTTGATAGTTCATCTTGCTTTGTAGCCTTAGCCACAAAAAAAGGCTTTAACGATCAGAGTAGGCTCGGATTATGTTTACGTAAGCAGGGTGAGTGCATTCGAACAACCCCGGCGTAAGGAAGAATTTGTTTGTAATGCTAATTGAGACGTGTAAAGAGTGTTTTAGGGTTTGATCATCGGAAACCACGTTGAGAATATCCTCAATATACGATTGATAGGACAGTGTTATGGACTGCATTAGAATAGATGTTTTAAGTCAACAAACTGTTTTTCGAAATCTGCAAATTTCCTGCAACTCTCTCCCAAGTATTTAGTTATATCCCAATATAATTTCAAAGCAGACGACTCCAAAATCAATCTTTGAAGCAATGAGTTTAGATATACATACCTGGTTTACATCTACATTAAAGTTCAAAGTTCATTGTTTGTGCAAAGATACGGTGCAATTGACATTCACATAGTTATGGTGTCATCAATGATAACCAGTCTTCTAAAACATGTAACGAAAAGTGACCTGATCGAATCCCCTTAACCAGTTCTCAATCTTTCAAGTTTTGTGCGCATTACTAATCGGTAACCAGTCGTGTCCTAGATTATTTAGTTTCGATTAGATACATGTATCTAACGAGGTGAGTTTTGTAACGTATCCATTGAAGGGTTTTGCTATACGGTACCATTGCTATACACGTTGATCTACGCCATTTATTACAATTCAAGATGACTGTAAAAGTAGCTGTGGTGAGTATTGCAATATATATAGACCGTTATATTGTTTTATCATGCATCTATATAGGAATCATTGCAAAGTCAACACTGTTCTCAACTTGAGACTCAAGTTTTGCAAAAGCGTCATAAAGCTTCTACATGCGAGCAGAAACGGCATAATCCTGGCAACTTCACGTGTGGTGATTTGCCGATGAACTTGATCATGATCATCCAGACGCTTGGTTTATGTTCAACAAAATGTATTGCATATATCGTCACGTGATATATTTGCCGTGACAGTTAAAACTGAGACTTATACACGTGCCTTATTATCGACTGCGTCGTCAGCTTTTATATTTTAATATATATATATATATATATATATATATAGAGAGAGAGAGAACGAGGGAGGAGAAAAATTCTTTTCCGTATTTTATAATAAAAATATCATAATTGAACTATTCATGTAAACTACTAATATATTGATGAGCACGAATATTCATTAAAGTTGAAAAATTATTTGAAAAGATGATATAAGTCCCATTCATACACACAATGAGTACTTAGAAATATTTCTTAACGCGACACATTTTAATCTCCCGTTTAGACATTCACATTTATACATGTATGTACTTACAAAAACGATTGGTCGTGAACAGTTTGAAAAAATTGTTCGCAAAGAAGCCATATTCAACGTTATTCATAAAGAAGATATTCGACAAAAGTTGATTATATCAAGGGAACAATAGTTAGTATTGATTGCTTGATTGAGTCTTAATATTAGACAATAACAACGTGTCTGAATTCTATCAAAAATTGCTGCGGGAGAATCGAAACCAGGTCTCTGATCTCAAATCCCATACTATTGAACGGTGTTACAGAAAAAACCTAAGCATTTTCATCACGCAATTAGACGAATCCCTATCTGCACATCCGTGCTTTCGATCGAAAAATGTGTATGTATATGTTTATAGAAAGCTTGTAACCGAACTATGCAGAGTCGCAGTTTGATCTAGATCTACACCGGTCACAACAGACCAAAACGTTGGTAGTCCTTGAGTACCTCTCAATAAATCTTCGACATATTCCTTATGAAACATCTAGTTTAGTTTAAACTTATTTTATATCCATTGCGAAACAACCCAATTTACAGCTTTAGACGCATGGCCGGATGCACCTGTAACTCTGGTTTATTGGTAACAGGTCATTTAAAAACAGCGACATACCATAAACCTCGATCATGTTCTACATTATTAGCAAACCTTGTAAATATTATATATTGAAGTGTAGCGTTTCATAAGTTTAAATTATGTTTCCAATGGTGTGCAATAATTAAAGCACCGAACGCATTAATGGTATAGGGGTATATGTAAGGTGAAAAGATAAAGCATAGTTTATGTAGTCAAACATTGTTTGAACAAAGCTTCAACGAGCTTTAAACAAAGTAAACCAAAAATCTTTGAAACAATACAGATTGCCACCTAATTTATCAAAGTTTGACGCTTTACTTGCAAATTACAGCACTGTTGATTTTGCTTATAAGAAAAACCTGTATTCTCGATTTACAAAAGTGTTACATGTAATCATGAATGGTAACACAGATACATTTCTAAAAGTGATTAGGTCGTTGTATGGCGATATCAAATTATGTATTAAACACTTAAATGCGTTCTCGGATTCGTTTTGACCGTAACGTTGGATTGTTGCAGGGTGAGACCAGTTGAATTGTTTTGTTTCGCCCTTCATAAACGACATTGAAATATGTTACATGAAGAGTGAAACATAAGTGCATGTATGTCATTTGACCAACTTGTTATTTACCTGTTGCTCTTTGTAGACGGTTTCGTCTCTCTCATGGAACCAGCGTATAGGTTTTCAGACATACAAAGATACGTTTGAATGTTACTGTTCCAAGTGGAAATTATATAACATTTATAATGAAAATGAAGATATTTATAATGCTGGAATTAAATATGCTTTTAAAAGTTCACGTAATCGGGCAACGAGGTTGAAAGGTTAATTTAATTTGAGTATCTAGGTGCTGTTCTTAGCAATGGGTGTTCATTTGAAATGCCATTTACCCTTTGGTAGCTTAACTGTATTATACTCACTATTCTCTTTTGGTCATGTTCGTCTCTTTCGTCGTTCTCTTTGCAAAGTAAGTGTGCGGTTTTATAACATTTGACGACTAAGACAGATTCAACGGAAATTCCTTTATGCAATGATACGAGGCTTAAACAATACACAAATGCCTATTATGGTGGTACCCATTATAATAAACGATGAAACGTAGAATTTTTAAATACAAATGAAAATTATTAGTAAAAAAAAAATAAAAAAATAACCAGCAGTTTTACGGTATCATTGTATCATTGTTATACGTTTACATAAAAAGACAATACTGTTAACTGGGCTGGTAAGGTTCGAGATTTATTGAAACATCCTGGTTTTCTTTATTTGTGGCTGTTTCCAGGTTATGTCAATATTAATAATGTTCTGATTGAAACAGATTGAAATACTTGTAAATAAATGATTGTTTCTAGATATCAGTATAAAATCGTCTATTCAGTTTGTTTGTATATACATATGTATTTAAACATACTTTGATTAATGCAAGATACAGAAACACTATTGCAGAGTTTCGCACTTTTTCTTATCAATTGAAACTGGACGACCGAGAAGTATAGATAGAAATGACAGAATATGTCCCTATTGCAAAGCCGTTGATATAAAGGACGAGTATCATTTCGTACTACGATGTTAGTTCTGTATCTCAAATTCTAAAACAAGGTATCGAAAATTATTATTACAATAATTCTGGTTTGTTTAAATGCATCTTTTTTGTAAGCACAGTTTGAAAAAGTTTGCATAATTTGGTCTTATGCGTACATAATTAAATCATTTAAAAGCATAAAAAGACTCTTGTGCCATTATTATGCAGATTATACTGTTTGTATTAGTAAATGAACTGTGCCGATATTTGCACTTTGGCAATTGTATTTGCAACAATTTCCATAGTTCCATTTATATTTGTTACTCAATTGTTATTTTACCACACATGTAATTGCTTATAATCTACACAGATGATGAAACTCTTTGTTCAAAATGACATTGAAATAAAATCTTTCTTCTTGTTCTTCTATATACAAAACCAGTTATACTGCCAACAACATCTTTAAGATTGGGTGTCTAAATCCGAAGATCCTATACATGTACATTTTATAAAATACTAAGAAAATTATTAAAAATGATAGATTAACCATTTGTCTGACAAAAATACGTATATCAGATCATAAGCTAGCTGTTGAAATCGGTAGATATACACATTTTGCAATAAATTTAAGATCCTGTGAAGTAAGTACTCAATCTGCAGTGGAAGGTAAATATCACTTTACTTAATATTTCAAACATCAATACCTGCTGTTTGAATCACAGCCATAACACAATAGTATGTATATATATGAATTGGTATTTTATACACGGTTAATATAGTGTGCATGTATAATCAATTTGTATGCATTGTGTATGACCAATGCCACATCTAGAGCCGACTTGCCTATTAAAGTACATGAATAGAGTTGAGTTAATATTTACATGTTATACTTTTACATTTTTTAAATGTACCAACATATATAATACATATATACTCAAGAAAACTGACTTGAGCAATACAATCTTTCTGAAGCAATAATGAGAAGCAGATGACCAATACATGTATAAAAGTCATCTGATTTGATTTTTGTTTTCTTATTTTAAACAATCTTCCCATTGATTTAACGGATAAACAAAATATAAACACTTTTACTATGTTCTCAAACTAAAAAGAAATAAATTAAAAGTTCATCAATTAAAAAAAAACAGTATTGACTACACTTTTGAGCTATTCTGATTACTCTCTGTCTATCTTTAACGTTAAGTTTAAAACCACATCCCATCCCTAACAATTGAGCCAATTTCAAGTTAACTTCACATAAATGAGTTTCGTCTAAATTTTAAAGACACCGTTTAAGGTAATGTTCTGCTGTTGAAGACATTGTTAAGAAAGCGGAAATTGATTATTCTAAGTATTATATTATGTCCGCAGTCATGTTTACCTTTTGCTTAAAGGGCTTTGTGCTTGTTTTCTGTTATGGTTTTTCCTTATTCATTTTAAACATGTAAAGCAAAAAAGATAAATTGCACACAACGAACACTTTCTCTTATTATCCCAATGTTTTCAACACCATTCAATAACATACTTTAATGTATAGGGATTTCAAATACGAGTATGTTTACCTTGATGTGTACAAACTGTCTTCTGTATATTTGTGGTAAACAGGAAAACGGTTGACCCGTTCCCACATAAAATGTTTGACACCTTTGCAGCACAAAACCTTTGAAAACATGCAGCAAACCAGAAAAATGTGTCATAATGCTTGTATATATATATGTGATATGTGTGTGTTTTATTGTTTATTTTAGATTGTCTTCACTCTTATAATTTATTTTGAATGATGGCGTATTAAGCCAATTGTGTTAATTAAATTTGAAACAAATGCACAATTCCGCCTGTTGTCACATTTTTTTGTAATACTATTCCCAACCTTTATATAAGGATATTTGTCTCTAGATAATAGAAAGTTGTATTCGTCAGATATATTGTATGTGGCAAAGGGTTTATCGTTTTTTAAATAAAAAGGTTATAACGGTATTGTGTTCATCGGTTTCACCAAATTATTTGTATCCATGTACTGATGTCAAATTAATCAGAAAATGACACAGAAGCAAATTATTCATTTTTGAATATATATCATATTAGTACTGTTATAGTTCGAGTTCGAAGTAATCAATTGTTATCCTGACTATATTCATACATTTTGTGATATTCCTGTTAAAGTGTTTACTAGTCTTAGCATTTGTATTAAAACGGTATCGAATGCACATGTGTTTATATTGTTTCCATTTCGGATTTCCTTGACCTGAAATGTTTTCATGAATTTAAATATTTTATAAACTGTTATTGCCACTGAAATTCAAGTTTAATCGATATTCTTTTATTTATGAGACGCAGATGTTATATACAATGATAAGTTGTCATGTATGGCCAGGGTTATATTGGTTGCGAATATTATTCAAAATTTATTCGGTATTTCAGATTGGCGATAAGCTGTGTTAAATACCAGGATCGAAACGTCTTTTATCAAAAGAGTAAACATTGACAATAGTGTTAAAGTTCAGCGAGTGCCTTTAGCAATATACAATGTAATCGAATTATATATCACAGAATGACGATATTATCAGACCCATGTCATACGAAATGCGGACCGGTGTAACATTATTCATATCATTATTCAAAGTCTACTCAATGTTAATAAAACATTTGTTAAGGATGTACTATTGTGAATCACTCTAAACTTATAAAGGCCCTGTGATGCTCTTCGGTCCCTTTTTGACTGCTCCGTTGCACAGCTGAGAGTTATCACAGCTCAAATATGGACGGCTATTTTGAAACGCAACAAGCCGCTACCAGACAGATGCTTGTCAACTTGTGTCCACTCAGACAACTATGCCATGTGACACTCTTCCACTCATGTGACAACAAAACCAAGCGAAAGTATTTTGCCAATTCCATTATTGATCGAGCCGGGATTCAAACTCGCGGTGAGGCAACACTCACAGCATTTACCCACAAAAACCCCGCTACGACGTGTTCGTATTTTAAGATGCTTTTAAAGCAAGTATGCTATATATTTGGAGGAATAAGTCTACCATTAAACGGTTACGATTCCAGAAGAGATTAGGCATACGTAATATTGATTATGAGGTCGGGACAATTAAAGAAAGATGTCATCGACGTCAGTCGACGGCCTGTAATGGGATAAAAAGTAAATGACAATGTAACCAGCTGTCTCGTTAAGTGCTAACAATTCGATCCTGTGCGTCAGCCATAGAGCGTCACATGGTCTAGTTGTCTGAGTGGACACACATTGACAAATATACTATCTGGTAGCGACTTGTTGCATTTCGAAAGAGCCGACCATATTTGAGCTTTAATAAATATATAATATTCCAGCTTTGCTTCATCATTTTAATGACATAAACAATGAGGTTTTAAATGGGCATGCACATCTTATAGATGTCTTATTAGAACTAGATGTATTGATGTAGTTAAATATGGGCTAGATTACAACATTGGTACGTGGAGAGCAATGTACCATTGGCAGCTATCCCGATAGTAGATGTCCAGCTAGAACTTTAGAGGAATGTTCACTAGATAACATTGTAAGAAACTATCTGCAACTGAGACAAGCGACAGAAAACGCGTTAGACTTTCTTTGAAGATGGACAATACTTCAGTTATGTATTTCGTTTCAGCATAAAAATCGCCAGAGATTAACCAGTGCATGAGTTTAATTATCGGGTGTGCAAACATTATTTCTTATATATAGATTGCTTTCATAGATCGCGACTTGGAGCCAGAGTCGTGCACTTCGATCTCACAAATGTCGTGTTGCCGGTCACACTTAATCATCTTCTATTGTGACTCGAGTTCCTGCTGTATTCGCTAAAATCGTCGTTCTGTCAATGTTTTCAATCCTGAACTCTGTAAAAGGACAAGCTTTAACAAAATGAACTCTATGCAAACTCATTGTCTTGAAAGTTTATCCTTGGCTGGATTTTGTACCTAGTGCGACTCAACGCAAGATCGGGAAATCGGTTGCAAACCCTAGCCGGAGTTAGGCCGGCTAAACTTTTTAACTCGGGTGCAAAAGAGTTTTTCTGTAAACCTAACTCCGGCTCGGCAGAGAAGCCGGATGCCGTAAATGGCGAATCGGGACCTAATGCAACACGAAATTAGATTGGTACGCATTCATCACTGGGCCGCCCAATCTATTTTCGAACTCACCTGTTTCAACTTATACAATAATATTATTAAAGTTTTACTAAACAGTAAGCTGATTGTAAACAGAAATTAAAGAGCATACTTTGGCAATAAAAAAATGATTGACTAGACGATAATAATGTAAGTCTCATGTTTTATGCATGCACATGTGTAACATACCTTTTCTGATGCCATGACTGGAACAAAATTTGTAAGGGGTCACATCTCTGCTTAATCCTTTACCTTATAGAGACGGTTTCCGACTCCTTTGCAGCAGACGACTTAGGAAAAGATTGTCGCAAAAGGTACGATTGATCAATATTTGAAAGTTATCTTTTTCAACAATATTTGATAAATACTTATACTTTGTATTAGTTAATGCGCAGGAATTTGAGGTATTTTATGTTAATACCAGTTTTTGTGTGGGAAACGACGTCTCTCCATTCGACGTTACGCCAATGAAGTGTTTACTGACGTCACGTCGTTCTTTGGCCACGGTACAGTCAAACTTTATGTTCTGACGTCGAATTGCGGTCGTTTATTTCAAATTTATTTTTTAACTTTTTTGTACAAAAGTTCGATCACACAAAAATAATACAGCCCTTGTATGACCCTAACTGTCGATTTAGATCAAACAAATTAAAAGGATTAACTAGACGACAATAATTTTTAATCTGTGTTTTACGTCTGCTTTTAATACATACCCAAAGTAGCGGCCCCCATGGATTTTTCCAGTTTCATTTAAGAAAGCTTCATGTGTTATTGAAAAAAAACCCCCAAAAAACAAACATTCTCACACCTGTTACCTATGAACGAAAAAACCCATTCGTGGGTCTTTTTCGTATAAAAGATTCAAGGGAGATAAAAAGAAACAGATGTATTTAGTCTACATTAGTTATTTCTATGTAATTGAAATCTATACATTTGATTTAAAATATAAGTTCAATTGATCATAGATAACTATGTGTTTTTTAGGTAATCTCGATGAAACTGCCGTCTGACACATTTCCGTATGGTGGTAAAGGTTCAGTTTTATTATAATCCATCCAATCGTGACTTAGATTTGCTTTAGACGGACGGAAAGATTAACTTATGGACGTACAGACAACGTCACACCAATACCTAATCCGATGCAAAATCATTTTCAAATCAGTACTTTCAATAAACAAAGAGTTTACTATATTTTGGTAAGGAAAAAACAAGGACTCCACCACTGACCGCATGCTTTTTTCAACTAATTGGAATCATTCGAACTTCGGTTGATGAACATCAACGCACATTTGTGCTAAGCAATTGTTCACATCGGGAAAGAATTTAGAACAAGAATCTGTATGACTTTATAAAGGTATGAGAAAAGCAAGCCACGGCAATGGTGGCCGTGTGATTTTAATGCATCAGACATATTTAAACACACCTGGTAGAAGGGCACCGAAGGTACATGTTTGCATAAATGAATTCCAATCTGACCGAAACTCTCAGACAATAAGATATTTAGTTTTGGCACCTTTTAACCTTTCTGATACCGCAACAACCAGCACATAATTGAATGATCTAAACAAATCTGAAATAAAAACATATTAAGAATATTCCTGTGAAATTATTTTTAAAATAAGTAGATAGTTCAGGAGAAATTGTTTTTTAGGAAAATGTAAACAGACTGAAGGACATTGATGATGGACGGTGAGTGATCAAAATAGCTCACCCCACACCTTTACTTATAGTTTCAAAGTTTATTGTATTCTAAGGCCACCATTCCATATACATACAACATACAGACATGTATTAACATTCATGGGTCATCACAACTATATACATTATTTAAGGCTGTGTTTCTTAGCCAAAAGGAAAAATAAATATACATAGACAATTTTCTTATAGTTGTTTGAGTAACTTATTTGGGTAAACTTTGAACGCAAATCTTGTAATGGACACACCAAGCTAAAAACATTCAATGATGATACCACAATAAACACATTTTCTCAAATCTCTTTCCAGTCCAATATGTCGCCCCTTTTCTATCACGAGCGTCTCTTCATTCATATCTTTATAAATGTAGGGATAACTACTTGTGGTTGCTGACCTCCAGTACAGAGATTGACCTCTCTTAAAAACAGTACCGCTTCTAGGAAACGGTGGGAAATACACGGAAAATGCCGCACAATTTCTTTATTTGGTGCGGATCAGTATATAATATAGTTGAAAAGCGCGCACCAGGGAGGGATTGCGGTTATCGGTGTTAGATGTATGTACGTTTGTTGTATTTTCGTAATATTATTTAACCATTTATTGACTTTGAACATTATTTATTGTGAATTGGACACATGGACTGATGGAATAAAGGTATGGAAACCAAGTTACAATGATTGTTTTATTCTATTTGCGTTTTAAATTGCGAATGTATTGAACTTATGTTTGCCAGATACCGTTCCCGGTACGTGCCATTGCATAATAAGGTATATGCTACCTGCGTAACAATGTGTAACATTATGTCAGGTATATTCACGCACTACACCTAGTGAATTGCAAAAAGTTATTTATGTCCAGAGCTCATAAGGTTATAACTTATAATTTAATATATGAGCCTATATATGAGAAAAGAAATACGTTGAAATGTTCTTACATTGGAGGATTATACCGACGCCTTATCGAATGTCCCACATTTAGAAAATGCTTTTTACCATTAATATGGCTGGGTGAAAAAAGATAAAGCAATCGTATGCCAGTTCTCTTAAATCAAAGAATAATTATTGTAAAGAGTTGACAATATTGTTTATAAAAAAGAACCCTTGCATTATGAAATAATTCATACTTCGTGACTAATGTTTCCAGATGTTTGTTGCTGCAGATGTGTCAAATCTGGTTTGCATATGGGAAAGGGTTACGACAATGATCTCATAGTCAAAGATAAAAATATAATATCATACAGTGGAGAAAAGGCATTGCATGGTTCATTTCCTTGTATAAACACACGTATCAGTGTAGTATTGAAGTGCGACTGGGAATGTGATGAATGAATCCGCCTTAGCGTGTGTAGATGGCATTCAAGGCACGTCAGGCGAAAAGGCGGCTAATTGTACCCCCTATTTGGCATGGCATTTATGATACGTGTGTAATACAAGCCGGCTATGATTTCGCTAGATGTTATATACATCTGCTTACTGTATGTATATATGTAACAATTGATTGCATATGCAAAAGGACATGTTTTAGCCTCACGTGACTCAATTAGAATTTATGAGTAATCGGGACATTTAATGTAACATAATATAAATTAAGTAGATTTGTCCGCGAGTCTAAGTGTGTGTCTTGTATGTCTGACCTGCTTATTCCCTGCATCAAAGAACTTTTGATAACATTGTGGCAAAAGAAGAATAAAGTGCTCATGGTGAGCTATTTCTTATCTTGAAACAGAGTTTTCAATTCGTTTTAGTAATTAATCTTATACTCATAGTGGTTTTTGCATAGGTTTACCTAGATGCTTTCAAGGTTGCCTGTTGCAGACTTGCTGTATATAGAAATGTTTTTAAAATGAAATATAACTGTTTTACATTTGTGACATTTAATTATGTCCCCGAATCATAGCATGCTAGATATAACTATAATAGAGTTTCACTTCACTAATTTGGCCACAGTCTATCTACAGGTAATATTATACAAGGAATACACACTCAGTTGCGTCCTTCTTAAAACTAACGAGATGAAGAAGGCATTTGGCCAAAATAATGAAGGAAGGGATATTTTATTGTTAAACATATATAATTCCTAGACAGCCACCGAATGGAGAGTCAGAATGTAACTGGTGAACTCAGATGGCTGCTTGACACAAGTAAAATAAACAAGAAAATGTTGTTTTGGTTAATGGTCACGTGGCTGCATAATGCAACTGGTAGTATAAACTAATTAATCAATGAGTGAAGGTTGCCTTCAAATCCAATGTTCGTTACGATCTAGGTATATTGAATTATATAGTTGATATATATGATAAAAGGATGCTACACAACCTGTTTTCGTTAGGATCTACGTGTATTGGTCATCATAATGAACTCCAGATTAAATAGTCAAAGTTATTATAATCACAATTATGGGATAACATGATTAAGTAATCCCTTTTCAGTACAATAAAAAAATATGAACGTTAATCGTTTATGCTTCATTGTTACCGTGTAGTCATATCAAGTAAACCAAATTGTGTACATTATCATGTCTTTCAATTTCAGTACAATAAACAGCTACATGTTAAACGTTGATGCTTCACTTTTACTGGGTAGACATAAGTGTGCCACATTTTTTCAATTGACTGTTTCTTAACATTTACTGCCAAAATAGTTTACACTATTTATAACTTACTTTGTTGGCATTATTAGCAATAATTCCAGAAGGTTTAAGATTTCAAATTGTTATCTCCATTTGATGTTCTTCACCTTTAAAGCATAGAAAAATATACATGTAGACACAGTCTGACATGAATCTTCGATGTCCGTACATGCCATAAGGCACCAGTTGTTCCTGTAGCTGCTTTTATATTTCATTCCATGGGATCAAGTATCAGACCAGTATTAGTCGTATCGACTAAGGTTTATTGAAGCTAAGCTGTTATAAAAAGCTAGTTTGACCCGTTTGCGAGGTATATGTTTTGTCTCAGTGATCGAAAATCTTCGTCTATAATCATGATAAATAGACAATAGACAACTGACAATAATTTTATTGAAGTAAACTGAACAGTTTCTTGTCTTTTTTTACAAAATATACACACACACACACACATAAAAGAAAACAATACATAATGATACTCTCAATCGAAATTGTCCGATTTTTTTCTATGTAAATAAGATTCTAATTCACTAGCTATTGTAGCCTTTTTATTTTCCGTAATTAAATAACTGATCACTTACTACAGACAATTGGTATTGTAGTTTGTTTACAAGTTTACAAGTGTATTCATTCAAGTAATATAGGACTCTTGCCCAAAATACAAAATACAAACAATACAATTTACCAATAGAGTGACAAATATATATTGTTTTACAAATAACAAGTGCAGAAATATTTAAACATTAAAGACAAAATAATAAATGATCATACGACATTAAGCTCTTGTTTTCTTTTATTCATTGCATGATATAACTATTTAGCAATTGACAAAACTTCATCTGTTATTGTAGACGACATAAGGAAGTAAAATAGGTTATGTGAACTGTTTTGCAACCAATAATCTTTAAAATAGATATCTTCCAAAGTGTTATATAGTTGACATTCGAAGAAAAAATGGTATTCGTCTTCAATAACATATGCAGCGGTTGTGGTCGAATACCCATAGTTCCTAGTCTATAACTAGTTGTTAACCGAGGGATCATGAATACGTGAAGTGTCGGCGTGATATAACAGACATAATGTTGAAATGGCGTAAAACCCCAATAAAGAAACAACCCTCCGTATCTTTATATTGTACTTCCTTCTCTCAGTTTCATATAGCCACAGGTGTTTTCAAAAATAGACAGCTCTTAAGATATCATATTAGTTAACCCTCTCCCACATACAAAACATCTGTAGGAGACGATTTTGTAAATATACGGTCAAAAAATAAAAAGAAATATCTGCAAATTAAAGTACATGCATGCTAATAGTATAGAGTTGAAAACATTTTTAGCAAAAGAAGAAATTGCCCACATTTTTTGTATTTGTCACTATATTTTCAATAGTCGTCTGCTTCAGAGGCGTCAAAATATGTATATATGTTTATTGTTTTTGTCTCCATAAAAACGATTCTTTTTTGGAAAAACCCACAGCATACATCGAATTTATATAACAGTAATAAAAGAAAGCGATTTTATGAAACAAAGATCATATTACTCATTTAAACAGCTTCTTCTTTGTGGTGTCAGGTGATAATGGTTCTTATTGTATTTGAGATCAGTGAAGACACATACGAACGTGTACATACAACTAGAGCCTTCACTCTCTATGCACATACCGACTAGATGGTGTTGGGGTCCACGGTCAGGTCATAGCGAAGACTGTAACAATGGTAGTAATTACCTGCCCTTCTTGGCGCTCAGTGCTGCGGGACTAGCATTACAACAGACCGACAAGTTTCAGTATAAAAGGACCAGTAGTACTGGTAACTTACCCAGGAAACGCCGTGATATAACTGAAACAATGTTGAAAGCGACGAAATTCACCGAACAATCAATCAATATATATATATATTTATTTATTTCCACCAATGATCCTCGAAACAATCATTTTTTGAAGTTCATATTTTGCCACAATTGACTTTGTTATCCATTGAATTAATTTAACTTTCATTTTAAAGAGATATTCAACGGTTTTGCCAAGATGTTAGAAAGCTCGTGTGTTACAGATGTTAGAAAGCTCGTGTGTTACAGATGTTAGAAAGCTCGCGTGTTACAGATGTTAGAAAGCTCGTGTGTTACAGATGTTAGAAAGCTCGTGTGTTACAGATGTTAGAAAGCTCGTGTGTTACAGATGTTAGAAAGCTCGTGTGTTACAGATGTTAGAAAGCTCGTGTGTTACAGATGTTAGAAAGCTCGTGTGTTACAGATGTTAGAAAGCTCGTGTGTTACAGATGTTAGAAAGCTCGTGT
>JAUELF010160493.1:0-14801 GCA_031471495.1 Clinocardium nuttallii | reverse complement strand
AACATATTTTATCAACAAATAGAAAATCTCTATAATTAAATGGATAACCTATGACTTGAAGTGGAAAACATTGTGGCTAAAGGACAAATTGCACGTTTTGTGCAATTTCTTCTTTTATCACTATGTTTTCAAAAAGGCCGTCTGCTGCAGGCGCGTCAGAAAGCGTCTATATGAGGGAAAGGGTTAATTTGTTATATTTCAACGCATTTCTATTACACGGTTATTATACGTTAAACGTTTAAACATGTAATGCCGAGCTATAGGAATGCATAACTTTTCGATCTTGGTCGTGAGTTCGGTGTAATGCCGAGCTATAGGAATGCATACCTTCTCGATCTTGGTCGTGAGTTCGAATCCCGGCTTGGCCGTACATTCAGTACGACTATTGAAAAAAAGTCAAAGTGTTCAATGAGCTAAAGATAATCGATATCGGAAGGTCAATGAATCTTGGTAGACCAACCATTCGTGCAGTCAAACTTTGACCTACGCTCTGTCTATCCTACTCACACTATGTAACCTTCAACACGGTTAACTGACGATTTAAAAGTACCCAGTTTGACTTCGATTTCGTTCCAACAACAACACCAGATGTTATATCACGCCTAGCCAAAGATTGGTTTCACAAACGAACGGTAACATACAATCATATGTAATGCTCTGTTTTAGGCTTAAAAGAGTATTGTTGCATATGAATAGTAAAGGCTGGGACAAGCACATACATACACACAGCCTCGAGCAGTCCTGAAACAATATATCCCTAGATAATATGAACTTGCATAATATGTTCGTGTATGTATGCGATGCTACCTCGGAGATGCAACAATACTTTTTTTCGCTTGACCTATATAAGGCACAACTAGAAAAATTCTACTTACAAATATCTTATGTCATGAAGACCCTCGAACGATCCATCTCTGATAATCTCTAGCTCGTTATTGTTCAATAATCTTGAAAAAAGAGATATAACAAAAAATATCAACAAAACGGTTTACCTAAAATGCTTTTTTAAGATTAATCTGCTTTCAAAATGTATTACGGGTGTGAAAGTACACAGGTTCGGTCCATATCCGGGTAATACCAAATACTTCTAAGGTGGTTGTAACGGCTTTTCAACTGATTCGCTAGTGTCAGGTTAAGATGACCAGTAATATTGATAGCTTATTCAGGAAAAGCCGTGTTATAACTGAACAAGTGTTAAAGGCGATGTTTAACAATAAACAGACTAATTACAAAATCAAAACGTGTAAAGAAAAGAAATAACTATGTTTTATCTGGAAGATAGTAATATATAATGGAAAATCTTGACACAAATAAGAAACTGTTCATTTTGATCAGTTTCTCCAAAAGTTGTCTATTATTAAGTGACATGATAATTTAGACACTCATGTTTGCCTAGATGTTTACCAATGCTTTAGATCTGTTGTGTTTGAGAAAGGGTCAATATGGAGCTATTTCTCCTTTTGCCACAATATGTTTTCAAAATATGTCTACTGCATATGTGTCAAAATGCGGAAGCAGGTGGGAACGTTTTATTTCGTAAGCTATATTTTACTCACAATGTGTCTAACCGCTGCATGCCTCTTAGTGCACCTCGTGGAATGTCTTTGATAACGTTGAAACGTAAATCCCTGAAATATAGGAAGAGAAAATACTAATTAATGGTACTAAAAGTCATTTAATCATACAGAGAACTGCATTATACTGCCGAGCCCCGGTAGCTCATACGGTATCAATAGCGTTGCCTGCAGTCAATTAAGGAGTTGTGAGTTCGAATCCAATCTCGCCCACATTCTTTCCGACAAAAAGTCAATACAACAAACGTTATTCGGCGTCGAGCAATGGGCTATGAGGAAAAACAGCCAGTTGTTTGGAACATATGTTGTATGCAATAATGATGTGAGGAGGCCTGGAAAAACTGGCCGCCGTGATATAACTGATAACTTGTTGCAAACGGAGTTAAATCCAAATCAATTTATTCACGTAAATAAAAAGGGAATTGTGTCAAATTAAAAGTATAAATAAAGTTCAGACTGCTGTTGAAAGTAACCTCGAAGTAAAAAGAAAAAAAAAGGGGTCGGCAACCGGATTGCAGATCTACGCCAGTTTAATTAAGTTTGATGAGAACGTGCACTGTTGTTGCAAAGAAATAAATCGAGCTAGACCCATAACCAGTCGACTGTATGTGACTTGCCATGAAATACATTTCGGAATGAAATCAAAAGGTTATGACTATAAGCGTTTAAGCCGCAAATTAACACAAACAAACATAGTGCATTCGAGAACACTATAGATCCAGATCAGTCTGCGCACCATCGTTTTCTGATTTATACGTATCTGCACTGTCCGTCGATTTCACACATAACTGTTCAATGATCCACTGACAATAAAAGTAAATTTCGATTAGATTTTACGGATGCAAAAGCAGCAAAACAGATCAGTTTTACCTCACAGCACGAAAGTTATATGCTTCTAACACTAGTTGAAACCGTAATTATTGAAAATAGGTGATAACAATGGTGTAATGGGAGAAGTCGCTCTTAATGTGCATATTTTCCATTTACCAATATACTTTCATAAGGCGTTTGCTGTATATACGTCAAAATACGTCTTCAAGTTGAAAAGGGTTATAGACGTTACACTCACGTATCCACAAATGAGCTGTCCCACGCGAAAACCAACACTGTGGCCTCTGCGTAATGTATCGAACCCGATCAACCGGGCCGTCACATTCCGTCTCATTGGGATAGAGGTAAAGAGAAATGATTTCTGAAACAGAAAATACATAGGAGGCGAAAAGTGTATGTCCGGGTAAGCCTGCGCAGAATGCTTAGACTGATTCGGGTCGATACGCAGAGTGCACATTGTTGGTTTTTGCGCGGGACGGCTCAAATATGTACTAACTCGTCAACAATGAAGTTCATTGAAACAGGTCGGTTGGCATAATCCAGTTAGAAAGGGTTAAGGCTTTCCCACATACAAAAAAATATGCAGCAGTCGACTTTGAAATCGACAAAATATAAGGAACATATCTATAACTGATAGTTTAATGATTGAATAGTGCTGAAAACATTGTGGCATTAAGGCGAAATTGTACATTATGATCATTTCCTCCGTTTGCAACAACGTTTTATAAAATCGTCTGCTGCAAAGGCGTCAGAAAGAGTCTTCAAGTGGGAAAGGGTTAACAATTGTTCGTAGGTGATACCGACGGAAAACATGAGAACAATTCCCATATATCTCGCATAACGAGACGTTAAAAATGTGTCTACGTTTCATCGTGCACTTATATTTCATTGGCAACCACGAAATAATCAGCAAGACGTGTCCATAAAACCGCTGGAATAAACGAGAACAAATTGGAGTACAACATTTTCAAGTTTTTATAGAGATTCATGGATTCTTCCTTTATCAATTATTCTAAAATTCCATTATGTGTGTCCCTTTCTCGTACAAGCTTTCTTGTGCATGTTCAGCAGATGCCTTTTGAAAACATTTTGGCACATTAAGAAATTGCTTATAATTATGTAGACCTATTCCGTTTCATAGTATTAACTCCAAAGAATACTCATGGGCAAACCTTTGGGATTTTATGCCAGTGTTAGTTACATTTGAGCCGTCCCGCAAGAAAAGCAACATTGTCATTGATTGATAGTGGACTCTGCGTAAAGTATCAAACCGGGTCAGCCTAAGCATGCAGGCTAACTCTTACATACATGGTTCGCCTCCTGTGAATGTTCTGTTTCAGGAATCATAACTCTTTACCCGTGAGGCGGAATGTGTCGGCTCGGATCAGTCTGCGCGGACTGCACAAGCTGATCTGGGACGATACATAACGCAGAGACCATAATGTTGGCTTTCTCGCGGGACGAATCGAATTTTATCCTGACACCAGTGTGTCAGTAGTAAATATTGCTAAACACACAATCCTAATCGCAAAGGAGGCAAAGCCATTACTACCATTACACATATTTAATGCCTGTCAATTTACCTACAATTGTCACAAAACACTTTAGTCAGATTTCCTGGAACATGACTAGTATGTATGAATGATTTGAACTTGTTTACCCTCGCCGTGCAGAATTAACTATTTGGCGTGCAGCTCGTATGTATATACATATACTTATTTCTATAACTATACAAGCTGTGGCAGCTATTTTAACGCTTTTGCACAAACATTAAATTTGCAATTAACGGCTTTGAACTGAAGATTAACCTATACTTGTCACAAACACAACAATGTTAGTTTACCAGGAACCGGACTCACATGCCATATACATGTGCTTATTTCTATAACTATACAAGCTCTATGGCAGATAACTTAACGCTTTTGCACATACATCAAAATTGCAATTAACGGCTTTGACCTGGAAATGAACCTATATTTGCAATTAACGGCACAATAAACACAATAAGGTTAGTTTTCCTGGAACCGGACGTATATGTATATACATGTGCGTATTTATATATAAGCTGTGAAAGCTTACTTTACGCTTTTGCACATACATCAAATCTGTAACAAACGTCATTGACCAGGAAATAACCTTTACTCGTCACAATCCGGACTCATATGTATAAACATGTGCGTATTTATATAACAAGAAACATCCGAAGTCTATACATGAGTAGGTGAACTGGCGGCCGTGATATGACTGAGAAATTGTTAAAAACGGCGTTAAACCTCAATCAATCAAACTATCGGACTGTGCGTAAAGTATCGACCCAGATCAGCCAACACATGCAGCGCAGGATTATCCGGACAGACACCTATGGATGGTTTGTTTCAAATCATTACTCTTTACCGCTATCAGCCTGAGACGGAATGTGTCGGTCCGGATTAGCCTGCGTAGGTCCATAGGCTCATATTTTGATATTACACTTATCGATATACAAACAGTTTTTTAATACCTAAACCGAACAAAGAAATATTTAAAGTTTAACATACTCTGGACCAATAATTTGGAATCATTTACCCACAAATATTAAAGAAAAAAGTTCAACGATGGCATTTCAATGCAATCTAATTAAATTGATGAAAAATGTTTAATTGTTTTTATCTTATGTTTTGTTTTTATTGTTTTTGTATGTATATATTGTTGTTGCTACATATCACGGTCAAGTGCAGTACATGTGGGTAAAGAGAGTGATATACTTTAATTGATGATGATGTTCATAATTTGTTATGTTATGTACATTTATAGTCATTTGATATTTCATATGTATTTGTGTTGTATGTATTGTAAATAATAGAGGGCTATGTGGAAGATTAGTGTTAAGCTAAATATGTTCGACCTCTTTAAATAAAGTCTCTTATCTTATCTTATCTTATCTTTACTAGTTTGGTTTCCGGTCTTGATTTCAATTCTTTGTTACGCAGAACCCAAACTATTTACTATCACTTTTAATAAACTCGTTTACTAAGCTGAATATGACATGACGCTCGCCATGACTCGCGGCTACTCATCTGAGTAAAAATCCTCTATTTTTGCAACAAGGTTTTCTACTCTTGTTTATATAAGATGTTTACATGTTAAAACATGTGTTTTACTTGAATAAAAAAATGTTTTCGAAGTAATCTACTGTAAATAGTTGTATGTGGGAAAGGGTTAAAACTGTCTACGGTTGGATTCATTGATACCATACCATTGAGCCGCATGTGGTAATTTGGGGGCATTATGTGATAAGTATACAATGTTGCGTTAAAAAAGCTTGACAAATACTCGTTTTAAAACTATTTTTATTTTCTTTAAGAAAGAAAGGTCCTTTTCGTATTTACAATTCAACATTGATTGATTGATTGTTTAATTTGTGTTTTATGCCGATTTTAACCGTTTGTGTCACTTATATCACGGCTTTTCCTGGGTAAGTCACCAGTACAACTAGTTAATTTATCCTGACACCAGCCTGTCTGTCTTAATGCTCAGCCCGCAATCCTGATATGGCATTTGTCAAGTCGTGCGATTTGAACACATTTGGTAATCTATATAATTAGAAACTTAATTTAGGTTCGAGCACGTCATGGAAAAAAGTACACGTTGACTTATTTGAACAGTGTAGATCTATATCTCATTATATGAATCCGCGCAGTCCTAGATCTGCACAGGTCTTAAGAACTGAAGAATCTACATGCTGATCTGAAGCCTATGCTGTCTATACTGTCTATACTGTCTTCACTGTCAGACAAAATGAAAACTTACCATGGTGTTCCTCCCTTAATTTGTAACGTCATAAAAAGCGCGTTACGTTACCAAACAGCAGGCGGTTTAAAAGGTGCTGAACTTCAGATTTAATAATAGTATAGTCAAATTTGTAAAGCTGTTCAAACGTTGTCTTGAAATGTAAGAATCAGATGATTTCACTTTCCAGTACAATACACATTTAAAAATTGATTGTGTATGCTTTATTTTGTTTGTAAAGACATACTGAGAAAGCCAAATATTATACAATTGTTTAAAATGACTGTTTTTTAACAATTACTGCCAAAATGGTTTTGAACTAATTATTACTTACTTTGTTGTCACTATAAGCAATATTTATATGAAGCATTTTTATAAAAACCTTTTTAAGAAACAAACAAATAGCAGCAGACGACTTTGAAAGCATATAGTCAAATTGAAAAGTCGTCTGCAGCAGACGCGTCAAAATACGCCTGTAAATCGGAAAGGACTAAGATCGACATACAGGAACATGGTGTATTTAAATCCAAAATCGCTTTTTACGAATAATTGTTTTATTTTCTTTCAGCGTAGTTTGCGGTTTCCCCCCAATTTCCATTACAAATGCCGTCTGCTGCAACGTGCCCAAAAGTCGGCTCCACTAGAGAAGAGGAAATAATACCGATATCGTGTTTCTGATCGTGAATGGCAGTTTGATTGTAAGACACATGTATTTGTCAATGTTGATGGAGTACGTTAAATTTATTTCGGGGTTTAACCAGTCTAGTGGATTTCTTTCCCGTCAAATAGTGACATGTCACCTCAAAGTCGATCTTTGCGACTTCGCGAAAATTCAAATGAGCCGGCGCTTCCGCGTATTCTGATCAGGATCTGCCCCATTTACCACCGTGTCGTACAGGCATCAACGAGAATTGTTATAAAAAAATCAAACGATACAAGCGTAAAACTTGATCGTTATAGCCACTGATATAAAAGCCTTCTAAAGTCGTTGCGTATCTATAGATGACACGGCTCAAGTTAACCCCAGCTAGCACAAACAAACCTTGGGGACAATAGTGAAGTATACGATGAGTATGTATATTTAAACGCGCATCCTCGGTGATAGCTTAACCAACCACATGCTGAGTATTTCATGAGTTCTGCTCTAGGTTGTTTAAGAACTTCTGTTGCAAAGCTACCTACGTGTTTCCAAACTGCGTAAACAGTTTATGTTTGGTTACGAAAGGGACATAGGCTGAGATCAAATATTGTTCGAACCAAAGATAGTAACGGCCAAATACTTTTAGTACTTTACTTTTAGTAAGCTTCATTTTCCGAAAACGAGGCTGGTGAAATTATGTTATTGCCCTACACGCGGTCACTAGTATGTTATTGCCCTACACGCGGTCACTAGTATGTTATTGCCCTACACGCGGTCACTAGTATGTTATTACCCTACACGCGGTCACTAGTATGTTATTGCCCTACACGCGGTCACTAGTAAATAAACATATCATTGAGCCGTTCCGTGAGAAAACCATTATTGTGGACTCGGAGTAAAGTATCGAACCGGATCAGCCTAAGCATGCCACGCGGGCTAATCCGGGCAGATAAATGTTCGCCTCCTGTGGATTTTCTGTTTCAGGAAACATTATTCTATTCTATACTCCGTCCACATGAGACGGAATGTGTCGGCCCGGATTAGCCTGCGCAGACTGATATAGATCGATACATAACGCAGAGTCCATACTGTTGGTTTTCTCGTGGAACGCCTCATAAGTATATACAAAAAGCAATATAACCACTGGTCCGAGCTTAGTGGCTTGTACTATTAAATGCAGTTTCTATATACATGAACATATAAGCCAGGTTGTTTTTAAAAAAGGGGGATTTCCACAGAAGGTGCATTTAGGTATGTATAACATATAGTATGTTGAAGGTAAATACTCTGTTGAGATAGTGCATATTCGCATGCTCATCGGTGTCTTAATTAAAACCAGGGACGTAGATAAGAGGGATAGGCAACTTCACCTGTACATCTGGTTAAAATATCACCCATAAAAAATAGAATTGGCCAAATGTTCACATTTTTTGCAAATAAAACTTTGAAGTCACAATTGGCACATAGACCAAACATACATATTCTGAAAGCTTTAAAAGATTTCAACTACAGTTAGAAATACAATGAACAACTGGAATGTCTTTGTATTTTGAAAAATGACTGGTTTAAAAGACACAGATATTGGGATTTCTGTATTATTTCATTTTTTTCCAAAATTTATAGACTGACATTTTTCATAAGGATAACATATTATCAAAATCCGAAGTATATTGAAATATTACATTTGTATCTACTGCAATAGAAGAATATTTAAACTTCAAGAAAATATCTTTTTTATTTTCATATCTTGAATATTTTTTTAGTTTTACTTGCTACAAATGTTGATATGGGTGATATTTTAGTATTCAATTTAGTTGCTTATCCCTCTTATCTACGTCCCTGGGTAAACAAACTAGTACTAGGGTCGGAAATATGCCTTGCCCGATGGAACACCACCATTAAAGTTGCGCCTCGACTTGGGATCGAACCAGCGATGCCTGGTTCCAAATATCCGACGCTTTAACAATCGACCACGGCTGATTCTGTTCGTCTTAGAAGAATATAATAAGCAATTTGACAAACGCTTCTCACAATATATGTCTGTTAGAAATACGAGAACAGTTTAGATCTTAACCAGAACATACGGATACAGAGATATGAATTGCATATGTAATATTCACTCAAGCCAATTTGAGGCGTTCCGCAAGAAAAACCAACATTGTGGACTCTGCGTAAAGCATCAACTCGGTTCAGCCTAAACATGCCCCACAGGCTTACCCGGGCATAAACCTTTCACCTCAAGTGGATTTTCTGTTTCGGAAATCATTACCCTATTCTTCTATATCCCTAAGACGAAATGTGTCGGCCCGGATTAATCTGCGCGGAATGCGCAGGCTAATCTGGTCGATATATCACGCAGTGGCCATAATGTTGGTTTTAAAACTCATGTGTACCTTTTCCCAAGGACGGGTTTATACTTAAAACGTGTTTCTTAAATTGATATTAGATACAACACGTCGCTTGTTTATTACTTTATCAAAGTGGAAATTTAATTAAATGTTTCAATTATTTAAGACATTATGACTGTAAGAAGCTTATATTTCAAAGAAGTTGATGCTGTTATTCGCGACAAAGATATCTGCGCTGTGAGGGAAGAACTCGTGATTAAATCCTATTGACATCTGACGACACCACATAAAAGGTCGACTTGAAAAGCCCATTTACATTCAAAATGTTTTATAATCGGAACACTCGACATCGTCGCTTCTTTATCTTGATTGAGCATATTGGTAATCTGCAATGTTGAAACCTAACGGGTTTTTTTTAAGTCGACGATTCGTTTGGCCGGAGCAACGTACACTTTGAGGCGATTTGTAAAAAGCAGTCTACAGATCGATTGCTACTACCGCGAAGATTAAATACAGTAGCTCAGCCCTGTTCCGAGTTTGGTTGAGCCCATGGTCGGCATAAGGTATGTTCCCAATGTAATGACATGACGAACTTTGATGCAAATCATCAAAGACGCCGCTGCGCGTGATTTGGAAGCATGACTTAAAGGAAGCAGATGCAGTTCAGTACATTTAAACAACTTGTGCAAATAGACGTCGCTTTATTTTAAACAAGAATGCAAAGAGGTACCTATATTGCTCACCTGGCTTCCATTGCCTATAATAAAAAGTTACCAACTGTAGAAAGGGTAAATTTTGACGTAGGGAATGGACGTTTTGTGTTCTACGATCTATGGGATAATGAACATGTGAAAAGTGAGATGACAAGTTTAGTCCTGAAACATTTGGTTTACAGTTTGCTTAACATCGACTGCACCTATTCGTATAATGTGTCATACAAGCTAAATTTTCTTTATTTTGTTTACCAACAAACAGTTTTTAATCTGCTCTAACTAGATGAATTAGATATAAAAAAAACCACATAGGTGCTTAAATATTAACATATATTAAGGTTTACTGCCTCAAGTTATAAGTTAAGTGTGACACAAGCTTTGGAAGGAGAGGGGAAAGTGTATTCTCCTTCCAGTTTAGAAGAAGTATGATGACAAAAACGGGAGTATTTAGACAAAAAATACGATATCATTTTAAAAAGTTTAAAGATATCTATGATCAAAATTGAGCATTTATGAAATTAAAAGATAACGATCACATGTATAGTAAACATATAGCAAGAATGCAATTATCTACATGAACAAACTGTACGGGGATGACCGTTTTAGGTTTAGAAACAGAATTTTATAAATATGCAAAAACATCCCTAGGTTGTTTTTGTCGGAGCTTTTATGAATCGGGGGCCGTAAACCAAACAATTAAAAAGCGTAGCTTAGGAAGTTGGAGATAAGTGAAAAAAATTTGAGCTTTGATGAATCGTGTCGTCAGGGCTGTTAACCAACATATTAAAACAAAGCGTAGCCTATGAAGTTGGGGAAAAAATGTTAAATGTGTCTAAAGATTTGTAATAACGGTAGAAGACATACGTATTTTGCATCTTGGTTGTTTTTCTAAAATAAGTTAATACAATTTATTGATTCATAAAGGTTGTGGTTTGCAAACAGAGTTTTTCTTCAAAATAATAATGTTGGTTTCTCCCTTTTCGATTACATCACCCCATGGTACAACATTAAAACCTATTCAATACTGACGCCGCGCTTCCATGCGACGTCAATAATTGAGCCCCTCCGTGCGATTAGGAAGCATTTCACCCTGTCGATCTGATAAAACTGTTCAGTCTATACAAATGTTGTTTGTTTCGTCGATATATAACGCCAGTTTTTACCTAGATGTTTAAACAAATGATCTAGATTGAAGACCAATCAAATGTTGTATTTAATGAATAATAGCGAAGAAATAAAGAAAATTAAACGTTTTGATTGGTTCATAGTTAGGTAGGCGATCCTACGAGAGGCACTAATAAGGTGAAGTTTTAAAATGAAATGTTCTGCATACTAACCTTTTAATTGTTTTCCTTAAAAGAGAGAGAGGGGGTATATTGGGAGTCTTGTTCCGGCTGGATGTCCAAGAAGGACGCCTCTGTCGGAGGAGGGTGACATGGGAGACGTAGCGCAATGTTTATAAAAGTTAAATGCGTACCTTGTCTCATAACTTTTCCCATCGACAGGTTCATAACGCCTTATTTTCTATCCTGATTTATTTTTACGTACGCGGTTTATGTTCTATCCTGTTTTAGTTACGCCCCGGCGACGTGTGTGTTTACGTGGTTTATTTTCTACCCTGTTTTAGTTACTCCCCGGCGACGTGTGTGTTTATTTTCTACCATGTTTAGTTACGCCCCGGCGATGTGTGTTTATTTTCTACCTTGTTTTAGTTACGCCCGGCGACGTGTGTGTTACATGGTTTATGACCATTGAACACAACATGTGACAGAATCTCTCTCCATGGAATAATTATTCTGAAATATATTCCGATTTTCGAAAATGCGTTACGCATTTAAAGGAGCTTTAAACGTCAATTCGCTCCAGTGCATTGATGTGCAGAATACATCAATCAAACATAACGTTTGATGAAATGTTTGTGTGAACAGGTAGAGTCCTGGTTCAACAAACCCTTTTTTCAATTTCTGAGTGTTTGTTTGTATTGTGTTTTACGCCGCTTTCAACCATGTTCAGTTGTATAACGGTGTGTCCGTACGTTTGGTCCTTCACCAACTGAACCAGCGAGTCGATCCTGATACAAGCCAAACAATCCTGATCACAACGGAGGAAAAAGCCAACTACCATTTTTTGAAATTATTTTGCATGACGCAGTCGGGCATCGAGTCCCCGACCTCCCGCATCAGAGGTTGACTTTCTACCAGAATACCACAGAGGCAATGTGTTTCAACTGAAACTATTTGTGTACGGAGAGCCATTTGGTGTGCAAACAAAATACATTTTTTTAAAATAACAACGCCATATTTAAGAAACGATCGGATATTCTACGTTTTTAGTCCTGAAGAACGAGAATATTAATCCGGTCTCAAATGAAGGGTGAAATTAAACCAATTAAATGTCTGTTTTGTTTCCATGTAAATCAACAATAATTTAACCCTCTGTTATGGGTGTGGGGTGGGGAAGAGAAAGAAAACACACCGGTTGCACTCAATCGAGCTGGACCAAAACGGGTTGTTCACTATAAGACAAGGTCAAGACCCATTGCTACGCAAACGAATGTTTTTTAGGAATGTTTTGTAGATCAGCCTTGCCGCGGATGTATTCGGTCTACTTTGACCTATAAACTCGTACTGGCGCTTCTACAGCAGACGACTTATGATACCATTGTGTTCATGTTGAGCAATTTCTCTACTTGTCACAGTGTTCAGTTCTATTCAATTATTACAAAAAAATTGGCATAAGATTGCCATATCTTAGGCAGATGTTATCAAAGTTATCTGATTCAGATATATTGTACGTGGTAAAGGGTTGCGAGTCAGTTTACTATTTATCTACTACTTATAGTATATTCGTTCATTTAGTAGAGACGGTTAGGTCATAACAAATATCATTAAAGTTAGACCAATACCGCTTAAAATGTCTTCTTAAATACCGAATCCATTAAATAATACATGAGCAGGTTCCCAGTTTTCCGTCCAGTGAAATTCGGGAACCGTTTCTGTATCTCGTTAATTCAAATGGATTATCTCCCCTGTTGATACCAAAACGAGTCTGCAGGCGACAATTTGATTGCCTCAGGCAAAGGTCAATCTGAGACCGAACTGTAAGAGGCATACATAAGATATATATTCGATCTTAAGCATCGATCTAACTCAGTTTTGTTTGGTTGTTTGTTTTTTCCGGTACTGACGCTGCCCAGTTTAAACATATTTATTCAGTTTATATTTACAAAAATAACAGTACCAGGGGAGTAAGTTGAAATGCATTGTTTAACAAGCAAAACAATTGATTTTACTTACGCTGCTTATAAAAAGGGTTTCAATTTTATCACGGCGTTTCCCGGATAATTAACCAGTTCTACCGTATTATATATCTGTACACCGACGCATCAGTCGTAATGCTATTCCCTAAATAATATTAAGAAAGACCCGATCGTGGATCGAATCCTGGTATCCCACTCGAAAGAAGACGGGCACCTTTATCAGTACACAATGGGTACGGTTAAAATGTAAGTCTACACCTATCGCTGCCGCCAGGTGGTCAACCATCACAGTACATACTTAGCTAAGCTGTGCTCAAGTTCGATGGTTGAATGTTATTTTCAACATGATATGGCTGTAGAACGGACATAAATACTGCACATATGAGCTGTTCTGTGAGAAAACCAGCAATATGGACTCTGCTTTATGTATCGACTTAGATCAGCCTGTGCAGTCCGCGCATTCTAATCTGAGGGGGATATACATAATTATGTAGGTGTAGAATAATTATTCCAGGAACATTCCGGGTTAGCCTGCGCTGTCCCCAATGTTTTCTCGGAATTCGGCTCAATTTATATAACAATGTTAGATGCTACTTGTTGTATAGTTTGTATACCCTGTAGACCCGTATCGCTAGACGAAGTTCCTATAATATCGGAGTTTATTACCCTGAAGAATTGTCCACGGTTAAACCTCTGTCGGGACTAATTAAACCGTAATGGAGAGACGCGTGGGCGAGTACCATGGCAACCACATACAGTCGTAATGTCGCAATCACACTTCGCTGCGTTATAGCTTTTAAAAATATTTTTCAGATAATTGAACGTCCGATCATGATATTTTGTATATATGTCATGTATATTTGTATGATACATATCATGTTACGTATATCTTTAGCGGTTTATAGGCCCATGGGGCCGGGTGTACTATAAGATATAGTATTGTTGAATTATGAATTATAAATTGTAAACAAACGTCCCCATTATAAACAATTTACTTATAGCAAATCTATGTTTGTTGGTTTTGGTTTGTTTATTTGTTTGTTTGGAGTTTAACGCCGCTTTCAACAGCTTTGGTCATATTACGGCGGTCAGTGCACCTATCCATGTTTTCCTGGCTTTCCCACACCAGTACTTACACAACATTCTTTCGAAGCCACCGACTTCTTTCTCACATAAATCAGGTGAGAGGCTATGGAAAAATCGCCGAAAGAATGTTCGGCTCGACCGGGTATCGAACCCGTGACCTCCAGATCACGAGTCGGATTCGCTACCTATTGAGCTACCTGGCCGGGCGTAGATGACAATGTAACAGACATGCAATAATCAGAGCTGACCTTTCCCACATACATCAAATCGTAAGCAGACAACTTTCAAAACATCTTGGCAGAAAAATGGAAAATCTCTTAATAAAAATTTAGTATTGAATAGATCTGAGCAAATTCTTCTTTTACCACAATGTTTTCAAAAATGGTCTGCTGTAGAAGTTTAAAAATGCGTCTACAAGTTGGAAAGGGTTTAACCCTTTCTCTCATATGGCAATTTTGCAGCAGACGACTTTGAACCTATTTTGTCAAAACATAGAAAATCTCTATAATTAAATGGATAACCTATGACAAAAAGTTGAAAACATTGTGTCAAAAGGAGAAATTGCATGTTTTGTGCAATTTC